>VZTD01005786.1:404469-582447 GCA_013397725.1 Rhagologus leucostigma | reverse complement strand
TTGGGCAGACCCCGCCGGAGCATCGCGGGGCCGTCAGGAGCCGTTGTTCGGCGGAGGAGGGCGAGTCCCCCTGGCGTCGTGGGCTCTCCGCGGTGCCGCGGAGTCCCCCCGGTGGTGTGGGATCCTCCCCGCCTGAGCCGCCCCCGGTGGGTGCGCGGTGCGGGGCGGCCCCACGCTCCCCCTCGTGCGCGGGGTTTCACCGCCCGGTGCCACTCACCCCCATCGCGGGTGGGTTGGACACGCAGAAAAAACAGCCTGGTGGGAGGAGATTTACCTCAGTGGCGTCCCCACTGTCACCAGCGGGGCCGTGGGCTGTATCCATCTGTGTGGCAGTAGCCCTGAGGCCACGGCGATGGCCATCGCGACGGGAGCAGGTCGCGATCGGCTGCGGTCGCCCCGTGGCTCCGGCAGCCCGGTGCGCCACGCAGAGCCATTCCCGAGTACCCATCAGCCATTCCCACCCGTCGGAATGAGGTATACCTGGGTCTGCTTAGCACAGTGTTGGACTTCACGGCAGTTCCCACCCTGGCACGCCGGACCTCTGTGGGAGCACTGCTCCTCCGAAGGTTAAAACAGCTGATATTTCTTTCTGGAATTTTCCTAAATGTAGCCAAAACGTCCTTTGCTTTATCCCCAAGAAATAAACCCCCCTCCGACGTGACCTGCACTAGGACCTGCCGTGAGTTCGCAGCCGGGCGTTTTGCCGCCCTTCTGCTTCTCGATCGGCTTCCTCCTTCTCCTTTTACGTTTTCCTATCCCCAAATCAAGCCGAGGCTGATAAAGTGGGGAGCGTGAGCTCAGCAGAAATCATGGCTTTTCCATCCCTCGCTGCAGCGCGGTCCCTGCCCATCGGCGGATCAAAAAAATAATCACGTAGCGGCAGAGGAAGGAGATTCGCTGCTACGGGAGGAAAACCGGCGCGATGTCTCGCTCAGTCGATAACCAAGCGCTGTAATAAATCGCTCTGTAAATAGATTGCTAGTGGAGAATTGGGTTTCTGGCCGGCTCAAGTGCTTTCCTGACTCTTTTCCCATAGGACTGCTAGGAAATGACAGGGGAGCGTTGTGTTCCCGTGGAGAGGTGCGTGGATGCTGCGGTGATGGACTGTGAATCCTTAAGCACGACCTTACAAATCTGAGCTTATTCATAAACTCTGGCTGGGTCAGAGCCTGCGTTATCCCTGAAGAGCATCACCTTTTCAGCCCCTCGCCCTGCAGTCACACAATTACCCCTATGTCCTTGAGTAAACTCACCCATTTCAATGGCTTTTCTCACTTTTACATTTTATTTAATTAAAATAGGAGGGTTTTCTATGCCATTTTCCCTCACGAAGGCTTTCCCAGCTTTTGCCCTCCCTCCTGGCTGTGATCTTTGATCCCCAAGACTGTCTTGGAAGCTGTCAGTCGGGCTGCTGATGGCAGGGAAGGTAATTCAGCAGCCCTGGCACACAACTAATAAGCTTTTGTTTCCTGGGCTATCAATGATGATGCAACTTCGTATTTATTTATTTATTTATTGCAATCGATGCATAAATCAGAGTGGCTTTAGAGATTTTTCCTCTGTGTTTAAAGGCCTGGTGTCCATCAGCAGCACTTGGAAAATGCTTTATTTGCATTTATCATGTATTTAAAATGTAGACCTGTTTTGTGAAGTTATTTGTTCTGTGCATCCATTGCTCCTGTTATGATTTATAAACTCCACATTTTAACCTTTTTTTTCCTTCTCATTTTGGGTGGGGAAGCTGCATTTTAAGATTCAAGGTATCAAATGCCTGAGATGATGTCTGCTGTTACAGCATCTTTACCAAACACCGGTACTAAACCACTCTGACAGTCAAACCTTTGGGATCCTTTGCTAGGCAAATCTGAATGCTTTATGCCTAAATTATTTTTGTCTGGGATGTTTATGGTGAATTTTGTGAGCATTGATCAGGCTTGCAGGAAAACCCCTGAGAATGTGAAGCGCCCAAGGTTGGGTGCTTGGGAAACATGAAACCCAAGTTACCTGTGCAACCTTAATTTAGCTCGTGTCAAGGTATGGCTGGACTTGAAATCTTCATCCCCTGCTTGGTTTCTGGGAGAACAGAATTCTGCTCGGATGGAAGAACGGATCGGATTGCTCCTTCACATGCCCGCAAGTCAACAGGGGGAGTACTGGGAGCACAGGGACAGTGCTGGTCCCTCCACTGGTTTTGCAGCTTGGCACTGTCGAGCTGGCAAGGAAGACCGGGGTTCACCATCACAGTCTTGGGACCACACGCGTCCTGTAGTCCTGGAGCTTAAATACCTCGAGTCTGGGGAAACCGGGAGGAAACTTCCAGTGTCTGAAAGAGGTGTACAAGGAAGCTGGAGAGGAACTCTTCATCAGGAACTGTAGTGCCAGGACCAGGGGGAATGGCTTCCCACAGCCAGAGAGCAGAGTTAGATGGAATATTGGGAAGAAATGGTTGGCCGAGAGGGTGGTGGGGCCCTGGCACAGGTTGCCCAGGGAAGCTGTGGCTGTCCCTGGATCCCTGGAGGTGTCCAAGGCCAGGTTGGATGGGGCTTAGAGCAACCTGGGATAGTGGAAGGCATCCCTGCCCATGGCAGGGGGTGGAACAAGATCAGCTTTTAAGGTCCCTTCTAGCCCAAACCAGTCTGAGATTCTGTCATTCAAGCGTGACCGGAGAGTTTCTAAAGTCGTTTAGGGTGGTTGGTTTTGGTGAGTGTAGTGTGGCCATTTTCTGCCCAATTCTTGTTCTTGCTCTAAACCATGCAACTTTTGAACTCAATTCCTTTAAAAATACATTTATGAAGGAGCAGACAAGGTCGTTGAACCACTGGAAGCATCTTAGCCGGTCAAACTTGATTTCAGAAATTCCTGCGTCCCCTTGGTTTGTAAATAAAAGGGAATTTGCGTTCCCGCTTGCACGAGAAACACTGGGGTTGAAGGCATATTTCTTGTGTTGTTGATGAAGCTCCCAGCCTGGTCCTGGACTCTGGCTGCCTGGGACAGGCTGGGTGCAGGTTTCAGCTTTGGAACTTGGTGATTTTTTTGTGTTGAGGTTTAAAAGAGCATCTGAATTTCTCAGGCTTTGTCCTACATGCCGATGTTTGCTTCACTTCCTCTCGAGTGAACGGGATTTCTCCCCTCTCAACAAAGTAAACATGAGCATAAATATTTAAAGGATCACGGCTCAAGTTTGCAAATTGGAGACTTTCTCTAGCATTCCTTAGGACAAAAGCAGCAGCGTTGGGATTTGGGATGTGTCTGGGTGCTTCCTTGCTCTGGGGAGAAGCTTGGTAATTCTTTGGGCTTCATGCTGCAAAAATACTCTGCCGTGTTTTCAGGTTAAATGGCTGGGATTATCACAAAGCTTGGGTTTCTTATGGAATTTTAAGGACAAAATGCTGTTGATGGCATGTCTATGGATCATTGGAATTGAGGTTGTTTTTGTGGAATTTTATTTTTCTTTTACACAGGCCAAATTTTTCCGTCGGTTTTGGGTATACGTGTGAAGGCACAGGTGTTCACAGTTGAGACTATAGAAACCAAACACGTGAAACTCTTGCCAGATAATGGATAAAAACAGGAAATAGGAATAGTCTTTGTTTTCTCTGAGTGACTCTTTAATATTAAATCTTGTGCTGTGTTTGACAGTTCGAACACCATGGTGACATGCATGTCTCGCTCCTGTGATTGTGTCGATGTCCTAACCTCTCTGTCTTGGAATTAAACTTTTAAAAGTGGAACTCAACAAACCACCTGACCTCAGAAAATATGAAAATTCAGGAGGGAAGGCTATTGAACAGGGATTTTTAGAGTTGAACTAATTTTTGTGTCTGTTATTATCAAGAGTTGCAGTTTTGTTAGACCTTGTGGTAGCATTGTTCTGTCTGTGGGGAGGAATCTATGGATCCCTTTTTCACAGGTACCTGTGGAAAAATCTTATAGGTGAGATGAGAATTCCGTGTCTTTGCCACAAATGCTTTTTATTCCTAACAAAACCCTCATGATCTTAATGCTACCTCTGATGGACGAATGTAGGCTTGCCTGGGTCAGAAGGGAACTTAAGAGGTCGCTTGGTCCAAAATCTTGCTGCCAGCAGGATAGTCTGCAAAGTCAGATTGGGTTCCTCGTGGCTTTAGGTGTCTCATGTTGGTTGTCTTCCACCTGTGGTTTGTGGGCTGCAGGAGGAGAAGGGAAAGTGGTTTGAGCTGCGTTGGGTGGGAAGTGTCCAAGGAGAATGAGATTATCTGTGATCCACTGCTTGCAGGGCGCAGCCTTCCACTTGCAGCCTGTTAAACTGCTGCTTCCCACTGCTTTTCCATGAGTTCCTTAAGTGGGTCTAGTCACAGGCTCCAGTTGAAAGAGGATCTGGCCTGGCTGAAGTTAATCTTGGGAGGGGAACAGGGATAGTCTGGGTCCATTTGCTGATAATCAGCATGAAGCTGGCAAGTGGCTCCACAGTGTTTTGGTGGAAACTCCTCAGAGTTTTTCTAGGCAAAATGAAATAAATAAATACCTGTGATTCAAGGATTATTGTTACTCTTCTGATTACTTTCTGCTGTTAAGTCTTGCATTGCAGTTTCTCATTAGGCACGGATGGGCATCCCTTTGAAGAGGGATGAGATGTCTCTTTGTGTGGGGTTCTCATATGCCTTTGGCTGTTCACACTGTGCCAAACCATGGTGAGACAAAGCCATGTTTGGGGCTCTGTTGGTGTTTTTTTGTCAGCCCTTCTTTAGAGTTTTGCTGAGAGCCTCATGAAGAGACAGAGCGAGGTCTTCAGCCAGGCAGATTTTTTGCCAAGGGAGTTGGGGCTCAGGAGTGGAAAGGCCGTGGTGCACTGAGGATGCTCGGGGTAGGACGGCAGCGAGGCTGGGTTGATGCCATCATGGAAAACAAAGAAGATAGGAGCTACAGGAGCTGGTGAGGCAGCCAGTTATCCTGGGCAGATAGACAGTGTGTCCAGGTCTGGGTATAGATACTTGTGCTGTCTCTGCATTAAGCACCCTGATACAAGCTTGAAGTTTGCTTGGACCCTTTGAGATCTGTATCTCCATCCTCCCAAGGAATATTGATATTCCTTAGTTGGATCCTCTCTCTGTTGATGTGAGATCATCACATGGGGAGCTCAGCCAGCTGTGTCTCATCCAAGCTCTCGTCTCACACACCTACAGAGTTATGTTGCTTTTTTCGCAGCTACATGCCTGACTTAAAACAAGATGCAGGCATGGCTCTGCTGTGGTCTCCTGTCATCTCTCTGTTGGGTTCTAGTGTGCCTTTAAAGATCTCTTCCAGGTCATGGAGGAAGTTTATGGAATCCCTGTTGGTGTTAAGGCCCCTAGGGATAGGCTGGTTCTATGTGTGTAGGTGATCCCTTTTGAGGGGAGGGCTGGACTGGACCCTTTCAGCCCTGGTAGTTTTGGTGGTTCCAACTGTCTGCTCAGCTTCTCTTGGAAAAATCATCTTGGTTTCCATCCTTGTGACTCATAGGAGTTACTGCAGATCCCTGTTAGGAGCAGTGGGGAGCAGAGAAGGGGACTGTCCCACTTGGATACTGCATGAAGTAGCAAAGGAAAAATATAGCTTAAAATAAACAAATGCCTTGGTTACCCCCTTTAAATGTAAAAATAGCCAAAATATGTGGGTTTCAATATAGTTTTTGAGTCTTATTTGCCAGTCTCTTCACCTTGAATCATTTCTGGCATCCCCCAGATGACCCCGAATCCTAGAGTTACTCTTCGGATGCCAGTTCCGGGTCTTGGTTTTTATCCATCATGCACAGATAATTTGACAGCCTCTGTGCTGTTTTTTAATCAAAATTCTTTGGGCTATCTTCTATTTCTTGCAAAGCATGACCTTTAAAAAAGGTAGAGGATCCTGGATATGCTGTATCGTGGCTGAGCACTGATGGTAGAGGAGTGTTTAATCAGGATAGATCCATCTTTGGAAAACCTGAGCTTTAAAACCAGCCCAGACTACGAATGTTTTTGATAGACCGCCAAGAATTCTTTTATTGTATTCAACATCTACATGGTTGGTTTTGAGGGATGAACTTAAAACAAGTTAACTGGAAATATTTACTTTAGTAGACTTCCGTAACTCTACTGTCTTTTCATACTTCACGTAAATACATAGACCAAAATAAAAATTCTCCTAAATGTAGCCATTTAAACTTTTATGGCACTTGTCTATGAACTGTTAGGTTGGTTTGTGCTTGTTGGGTGCACAGGACAGCCTCCCCGGGGAGGAATTAGTAAATGATTTAATTGTTAAGGAATGTGGTCCCATTAGGCAAAAAAAAAAAAAAAAAGGACCGCAGTGGATCGTCAGAAACGTTGTGCTTGATGAAAACAATGCTGAGCAATTTGTAATGATTTTTTGAAATAAATGGGTTTTTTGGAAGAGGGAGGTTATGTGGGTAAATAACCCTTCTGCGGGTTTCTTTGAGTGCAGGAGAGCCGATCTCTGCTCCTTAATTCACCAATTGCTTCATAAACGGGGCATCATTATGTGTAATTTTTTGCTGCTGGTGGTGGCAAGGATGGCTTAACCACTCCAGCTCAACAAAGGGATTTGGAGAGATGTTTAAAAGCAGAGCCACTGTTTCTTTTGCTTCTTTTCATCCGAAAATAAAGATCCAGCCCTGCTGCCAAGGGATGCGGCGGCCCAGGCGCCTCCCTTGGGATACAGGCCCCGCGTTTGCAGAGCGCAGCGAAACGTCTGGCTGAGCAACGAGGGCACACTCTGGGTTTCCTCCTTCCCGGCCAGACCGTGGCACAAATAACCTGCACAGGCAGGCGCCGGCGTTCCCTGTCAGGAGAGCTGGGGCGGCCATCGCCGCGGATAATCTTATCCGGAGGCGCTTCACCGTGCCTGGCAGGTAGGCAAGGAGATAGGAGGACAATGCAGAGCAGAGGTCAGGTTTGAGGTGCCTGCAGCAGATAACGAGGAATCTTAAGAGTTTTCCTCAGCTATGAAGAGAATGAACTTTACCAAAAGCAACCGAGGAGTCTGCAGGGAGGATTGGATAAACCCACAAATCCTTTTGCTGCTCGCTGCTTAACTTCGCTCGACTCCAGGGGTTGCCATGTGCACCTTGACTTGTCAGAGCACTTGTTTCAAAGCATAGTTCCCTTCTCCAAATGCATCTCTGATCTCACTGCAATCCACAGGGATTTGATTAAGGAATTTATTAGCATTGATAAACATTAGCAGCAATATTTCTTCTTATATCTTTAAGAAATAACTTGCCTAGAAAGATGACTTGGCTGCTGTTGCCTATTCCTTGCCCCACCAATTTTGTGGAAAATACATGGACGTGTATTGTTCCAGGCTCCAATCTCCGTAATTCCAGGTGGGAGCTGCCGCCTTCCAATGTCTGGTTTCTGAGTTCAGTTGTCCTATGCTGTGTTTCTTCATTTATGTGATTGAAAACCCCTTTAGAGCCATTGCTATTCATCTGGGGTGAACAATACAATTAATATGAGGAGAAAAATATATTTTAAAAAAAGAGCGCTTACAGCCAATGGAGTAAGGAGAAAAAATGAGCACAAAGGTCCATGTCTGAGGGCCTGAGAATTCATTCTCCCACCTAGAAGTCTTTGCTGAAACAAGGGAAAAAAAAATCCCTGCCTGAGTATTTTTCTGTTCCTGCAGAGGGAATGTGTGAATCTCACCCAGCGTTTGCTGGCTGGGTTTTAGCAACATTAGGGGTTTCCTCCCCTGTTTTTTCTTTGCAGCTCAGCTGCTTGAAGGCTGCTTTCATTTTTGTTTTGTCAGGGAAGATGTGAAACCTGAGGAGCAAAAGCTAAATAAGATATTTTATGCAGTTGTTGCAGTCTAAGGAGTGGCCCTGCGTGAAACTTTTTCAATTGCACACAAAACTTGTCTGAAAACTCAGTCTGAAAGTAGCTCAGTCTGATATTCGTGGTTCAGACGGTGTGGTGGGGACATTGTGATCTTTTGTCTTGTGTTGAGTCTATTTTTAATAAAAGTAGAATCCTCGAGAGAATATCTCAGAAAAATAATTGGAAATTAAAACCTGTAGACCTGGATTTACAATGGTTTGGGTGCAGTTTTTCTTTGTATTTTGAAGGTCTTTTCCCTGAGCATGGACTGTCCTCTGCACTGAGAAAGCTGTTGGGGATTTTTCTCTTCTTGTAGGACTGGATCAACTTTCTTTTCTGTTTCGGGAGCATTAATCTACATACTTTCCTTTCAGGTATGCTCTTCAGGGGCTGCGAGGGGACAGGTATTCAAAAAACTTGAACAATTTTCCTTAGGTGAAGGATCATTACAGGTTCAGGTGCTGCCATTATTAGCGAGACTCCCGCCAGCTGCAGTTTAATTTTCTAGATGTCTACACGTTGAAATTCCAGATTGTTACACAAGTATGTGTGTTGGTGTGCTTTGGGAGGCTGGAACTCTGGACTGCTGGGATGATTCTTACCTAATGGCATTGATAGATTTGAAAAGAATGTCAGTCTGGGAAATTAATCATCAAAATCATAAAAAATTTCAACCTGTTTGGTTTCTAATGTAATGCAGCTCCATGTAACATGGGGTGCAAAATGGTTGTAAAGCTGCAAAGTCAAGTGGGAAAATTGAGCAGAAAATAGTGAGTTAGGGACGTGGTGCACACCAGGAGACCTTGAGATGCTTCTCCTGGTGGGCTTCTTCTTCAGGAGCAGCCCATTGAGATGGGTGTCCTTGGAACCTTGGGGATGGGAGAAGCAACAGTGAGTGGAAGAAAACAAAGCTCAAAACTAACCAGAGAAATTCCTCTGGTTTAGTTTTGGATTGTGCTAGCTGGAGTATCATCCTTTAGGGAAGACTGAGACGGAAGGTGCTGTGGTGGCACTGAGGACCTGGGTTAGGCCATATTAGCTCTGAGATCATCCGTTGTGTTTTTGCCGGTGTTGCTGGGATCTTTGCTTCATCCTGCACTTTCTGGTGCTCAGCAGCTCTGAAATCTGGACCTGAACTGGGTTTTGGGGGGTTGTTTTGGCTTTAGGGATTTTTTTTACTGCTGTTGTGGTGGGTTTTTTTGTTTGCTTTCTTTTTTTTCCCTAAATGCCTAAAAATACCCCCAGCTCCAGTCACCTGGTAGGAATCACCACCTATTGTAGAGGCAAGCAGGGAAGTAAAATCTCTATGGTGGCATTTGCTCACTGATAAGAGTATTTTTTAATGCATTTCCTTTCCTCATTCTCAACATGCCTTTTAATTCCTCAAGAAACAAGGTGTGGGGCCTTCTGGTGCCTTCGTGGGGATTGGAATCCTCTGTGTTTGGTGCATGTGCTGAGATCCACAGGGGAAGTCTTGGGTGGGTGAATTTGAGGTGGGCAGCTGTGCAACTGTGTGTTATTTTGAGGAAAACAAGTATTTTGCTCATGTTACAAAGTACCACTAAGGGATTGGTGTTGCAGGTGAAATTTTGGATTACCTGCTTCACTCACCATAATGTGCTGAAAAATTATCAATACACATTTGATCTTGGTGTTTTTTTTTCAATTTTTAAACCTTTTGTTGTCCTGAAGCTGTTGATTTTTGGGCAAAAACAATACGAGGCAGTCGCTGTGGTCTGCAGGGTGGGGCTCAGAAAGGTCTTGTTGCTGATTCCCTTTGCTGGGAAGGGCTAATTATAGAGACAAACTGGGGAAGGAAGAGAACGGGGTCAATTAGAGCATCCAGCACAGTTTCCTTTAAATTAGAGGTTGGGCTGGAGAGATTAAAAAAAACCGAACTCCAACGTTAAAGAGGCACAGAGTGAGACTTGAAATGCTCTGGTGCACAGCGAGCTCGGCAGCTACAGCAGATGTCCTGCAGTTTCAATTTTAAGTAAAGAACGTGTTGAATTAGGAGTTTTATTGCCAGAATTGCCAAATCAAGCTGAAAAGACAGAGGAAATGTTGCTACTGCTTTTATTCTTTAATATGCTTTTGGCTTGCAGTAGGTTGAGACAGTGAATGAAGCAAAGAAATACCTTGTCCCCGTCATTGAGTAAAATGGATCTTGTGGGAAAAAGGAATTCATTTTAAGTCTTTAATGCTCAGAATGTTATATTTTCATAAAAAGACTACCTGCATCTTTGTGCACGTAACATGGATCAGTTTTGTACGTGTTTTATCCATTGTTGGAGAGGCCACTAGGGCTAAACTTCTTTTTCTTGGAGCTGTCTTGTGGGTTTAAAAGGTTTTTTCCCTGGATTTATGTGTAAGCTAACTCGGATTAGAGGACACAGTATTTGAAGATACGGTGCAGACACGGTACGAGCTCTGGGCTCAGAGCTCTGCAGGTGTGGAAAGCAATAAACCCCAATGCCAACTGGAATTCATGCAAGTCAGTGAAAAACCAGAAAAGCTCTTATGGTGCTCTTCCCAAATGATCCTCTCAGTCCCTTAACACCCTCCTGCCTCAGTTTTTAGGACAAAGCCATGGTTGGCAGACCCTCCCTGTGTCTGCTGGGTATTTTTGCTTCCCCTTTGCCGGACCACCTGCCTGGCAGCGTGCAAGTACTGGGAATTGCTGTGCACAAAGGGAGATGGCAGAGCAGGGAGAAAAATCCCGTAGTTTCATCTGAACGTTTCAGTCCAGATTGGCAAGTTCCTTCTGCCGGTGGCGTGACTCATCCCGGGCTTCCTCACTGGAGGCCACTTCTGGCAGGGCATCAAAGGAGCAGCCCGTGCTTCCAGACCGGAGCTGAACCAGGACCTTCCTGGAGCAAGGGCTGCTTTTCTAGTCCTGGGATCTCTCAAAGTACAGAAGGTGGTGAGATGCTCCCAAACCTCAAGGGAATTGGTGATAAATTTGATGAATTCATCCTGAGGGTGAGAAGGGTTTCTTCTTGCTGCTTTGAGTAAGGCACATGCCTGTCCAGAGGGTCCTACCCGATGGGGGATAGGCTGGGAAAGGTGCTTTGAGGTCAGTGACACAACCAGCAGAACAGTTTGTGCACTTCTGGTTTCTCAGGTAGAGCTGATATGCAGGGGTTTAGTGTGGCAGTTAGGAAATTCTTCAGCTAGGAAGGAAATTTTTAGTTTTATTTTTCCTTAGGGCACAGGTAGAGGTGCTCCTTGCTCAGGGCTGTGGTGCAGCAGAGACTCCTGCCCTCCTCTCCTTCGTTCTCCTGGTAAAACTGACAATATAAATGCTTCTCCCTTGCTTTTGGTTTAACCAACTTAGCTCTAAATCTTTGAAAGACTAATTTTTTTTCATTTGGAGCAAAGAGTGTGAGCAGCTCCACCAGGAGTTTAGGATTGTGCCACCAGGACCTAGGAGAGCCTGCAGGATGTCACTGGTGGTTTGATGTGAGAACAACCTCATGAGCTGTACTCTTATTTTAAGGGATTTTTTTTCCATTTGAAGCGCATTGCCAAATGTTTTGTAGGTTTCTAATATTATTTTATGAAGTATTTCTAGTGTTAAATAGTATTTTTAGGCTTTTTCTACCTTTTTATTGTATTGCCATGTGCCCGAATTACCGTACCAGGTCTCTTGTAAAGTTGTGAACACTTTTATTGTTTGAGACGTATCTGTAGGGTCTATCAAGGAGATGTAGGTCTTGGCACACCTACAGCCTTGGCTGTGGGATATTCCTCATTTTTAGGTGTCATGTAAGGGAGAGAAAAGCTGCAGAGACTATGAAAGGGATGTATAATTATTTAGATATTTTATAAATTGTTTCTTTCAAATGTGTGGCAGGAGAGTCTTGGAATATCATGAAAAGCGGTGGTTTTGCTATTTTTTTTTGTTCCTGAATGGGTTGGAACTGGAGATTAGCAGCCTGAGCTGGCAGAGGAGTCAACCTCTTGACAGTGATCTAGAGTTCCACATGAGGAAGAGCCTCGGAGTACAGATTAAAAACGTGAAGTTAATGCAGTGAGGATTATTGGAATGCAAGAGAAAAGCAACAAAGTCATATAAAACAATGACTTTTGCTGCAATGTCCTGACAGGCTGAGGCAGGGCAAGATTGTCTTTCTCAGATCAGAAGGAAGCTGCTCTGCCGGCTGGGATAAGTGCCTGGAAAGGGAGCTTTAACTCTTTTTTTTTCAGGAGGGATTTAGCCCCCTCAATTTTTAATTTATACAGTGACATTCGAAATACCAGATTGCTCTGATTCCTCTTTTGCTTCCGTTTCACGTATACGTTCCTGTCCTTGTGGTTATTCCATGTGTGTGACAGCGTCCGCAGCACAGGAGTGGGGTTATGGTTTTCATATCACCTCCTTGTTCTGCATCTATCTCCTGCAATCTCTGGAGTTTTGGAGGGCTGCTACAATGCTTATATTTCAGCAATTTTTCTGATTTTTTCACCTGCTGTCTACACCTCAGTCTGTGTTTTCCCTCCTTTTCGTTGTGCAACATTTTGCCACAATTTAGGACGTTTTAAAACCAAGCTCCCTACTTTGTTTGGTAAAGTCATCAAATTGACTTTTTTATTTCAGATTGTTTCCCGCAGAGCCCTGAGAAGTTCTTTTGCCTGTGTCTGTGTCTGTGAAGCTTCACTGATTGCCGAGTTCTGTTTTGCTGCTCGGTTTTTGAGTTAGTCCTTTAGCTGAGAGCACTTAAATGCAAAGTATTGCAATTTGTGATGTGCTCAGCGCTGAGTTGGGTTTATTTCTAATTAGGATTTTATATGGTCAGCTGCAGGTGGTTGTATGTGAAAACTGCTTAGAGAAAGCCACTGCCTGGGTACGATGTGCTGAAGGAGGTAATTCTTTGTTAGGTCTGTGATTTTTAAGAGTCTCATTTAATTTTGCATGCGTTCAGGTGTCTGAACATGCTCAGTGCTGCTGCTGCTGTATTTTTTCCCTCCTCAGCCTAGTCAAGACGTTAGACCCAGCTTTAATTTTATCCGTTTCCTATGATTCTCAGTTAACCCTCTTTTCAGGAAATCGGTGGCTTCCTGCAGGCTATTTGTAGTTGCTGCTGGCTGACTGAAGCGAGGTGATGTCTGTGCACTGAAATATGATGAAACCATTGGAAAGATTTGTTTGGAGCTACCAGGATGAGGTTTTTTTGGTTTTTTAAGGCATTGTCGAGGTGAAAGCCCATGGCAGCGGCACTTCATTAATCTTATTTACTGGTGTTTGAAGAATATCTGATGTTATTGTCCGTTCCTTCATATGGGAAATCTAATCTCCACTTGAATTAGCCTTTGTAATAAGGCTCCTGCTTGATAAGCGAGTAGACAAATATTGGGGCCTCGCCACTGAGGGCTTTATCCTTCCCTGAGATAAAGCAGTTGGGCTCGAACGTAGGTTATTTATGCACGGAAAACAGACTTATCAGCATTCCTGAATTGTCCCTGTTGCAGAGACCGGGCACTCCTGCCCCTAAACAAAGCCGCATTTAGCTCAATGGCTTCTTTCGTAGCCCAGGAATAAAGTATGTTCCTGTTTTCCCACGTGGCCGGTATTTCTGGCGCTGCCTATGGCCTGCATGCAGAAAATGCGTAAAGAATCCGGTGTCTGTGGGCGGATCCCGCGTCAGGCCAGGCTTTCCAGCCCCATGGCTGAAATAAGTGCAGCCTGTTCCCTCGGCGCCTACATGATCTGGCGACCTGGCAAGGAGGAGGAGGGGGATGGCAAGGGTCAGAAGCAAATTGTTGCCCTTGCAAATGAAACCTCTCGTCCGTCTTGCAATCCTGGAGGGAATCCTGGAGGTCCAGCACTTTCTGCCTTGGAATGGAACGAGTGAGTCGAGCTGCCCCAAGCCTCAAAGCTTCAGTGACATGGGGTCTGTGTCAGAAGGTAGCTGGTGTTGGAAAGAGGGAGGATAAAAATTATTTTAAGTTGGGTACTTCTGAAGTGTCTTTATGACTTTCCAGGGTGTTGGTCGTTATGATGTGGATTTTTTGGCTTTCTGGTTGAAAAAAGTGGAGGGAAAACTGCTTCCAGAGGTGGTCTTGCAGCTCACAGCAGGGAACACTAGAATAGAGATGGCAGTAAAGTTACTAGATGGGAGGTGGTTTCTCCTTGTCCTTTTACAAAATTCCTGTTGAAGCATTGTGTTATGGGGGAATTCTTTGCAAAATAACACCAGGACACCCCTTGGAGAGCTCCCCTTTGTTCACCTCTTGCAAAGCCGGCCCATGACATGGCCATGCTCAAGATGAATCTGAAAAAAACCCTTTGAAGTTCTTTATCATATTACTGGAGATGAAGTATCTATTCTCGCTTCGTCCTATTTCTATATAAACTCATTAACTGACCTTCTCTGCTTTATATTTCTCCTAATTCGTATTTTCAATGCCCTAATGGGCCATTTGGTGGCTTCGATGCTCATCTGATTGAATCATTCTTTGTGCTGGTTTATAACGGTGCTTCCATTTGCTCTGGTTGTGGTGTGGAGTGAAGGGAAACCTCGGGGACATAACGGGGTGTTGAGAGAGAGGGGAGGGGGATGTAGGAGGCTGTAGTTGGACAAAATCAGTCCTGATCGGCATTTGCAGTCAAGTGGGACATACAGAGTAGTCATCAACTTGTGTGATTTTGGTGGAGACAACTCAAAATTCAATTTGAACAGATCATAAAGTATCCATATGTTAATTTTGAAAGCTTCTGTGTGGCTGGGTCTTGCTTGGTTTTTCCTCCCATTTGTGTTCCTGTGAAGAATGTTTGCCAGCAGAACTCATGGGACTAAAACTTCCTAACATCTGGTTGGTCTTGGTCCAGTAATCATCTGCCTGGGTTGTTCACCTTAAACCTGAACTGGTGAGCAGAGTCCTTAGGCATGGAGAATATGAATGCTCTCCTTTGGAAATTTCCCCAAATCTTGATGTCGAATGCTTTGTAGGTGTCTCAGCCTGACAGGATTTCTGGTGGTTGGTGTGATGGGCCTCCACTTGACTCATTTGGACAAGTTAACCACTTTTCTACCAGCTTGATCCAACGTCAGAGTCCCACCATGGACATGTTCAGCCAGAGTTTTGGCCAGCTGCTCGTGCTCTTGACACATGAAGTGTAAAAAATACTTGCCATCCCTAGAAAGGTTTTGAGTTTACTGGTTGTCTCCATGGTAAGCCCACCTCAGTTTTGGCTTTCCTCATTCCCAAATAGAGAAAGCAGTGACCAGATGATCACAGGGAAGGAGTGTTGGAGGATGTGACCTCCTCTGCAGGAACCTGCCATCCCTGTTACTTTTTTTGGCCCAATCCAGTGCTTCTCATTTTCTTCTGAAGAACCAGCTGGTTTAACTTCCCTTAGTGACACCACCCAAAAAAACCTCGAACCCGGCAGTAAAGGACAACCTGAAAGGAGATGTCATGGAGGGCTGTGGCAAGGACCTGCTGGGATGCAGTTGATTTATTTATAAAATCAAATTAAAAGCACGTTTGCCATGGCTGCTTGTCAGAGGAGCTCTTTTGATTTATGTTCTTGCATCTTTTGCTTCCGAGATGAGACCCAGCGTGGCTGAATGATGAGGTTCGGGAGAATACAAGCCAAACAGATGCACTTCAGAAAATGAAACTTCAGTCTTGGATTTACTTAGCTCATTTCCTGGTGTCATTACCTTATCCGGATGATGAATGTGCCTGGTTGTGGGATCCTACACTGAATACATTTGGAAACGTTTTTTTTTCACGCTCCCTTCTGTGGATCTCATCACGCAGCCGAGTTAATCCGTTTCAGGCAGTTTCATTTCCATGCCATATGTTGTTCAAGGCGTTCTGGAGGGATAATTATGTGGATATAATTTGCTTTCCTGTGTGATGCCAAGATGTGCTCTGCTTTTCAGGTACAGGGGGAGGCATACGTGTCCTCCGAGAAGCTCTGAGGTGACTTGGGAAGTCGTTGAAGTCTTGATGACTTTCTGAAGGTTCCGTCTCCTGTTGTCTTTTAGAGGAGTTAGGAAGGACGAACGTGAGGACAAGGAGATCATGTACTCACTCTGGAATGTTTATTAGACTTACTTAACCCCCCATCCTGCTAGTGGGATGTTTTCCTTAAAGAGCAACCATCATTTCCATAACATTAATTATTGGGAAAGGTAGGAATGTAAATATTGTGGTAAATTTAAGGGATTTGAAGATCTTTCCTGCTCAAATCCCCCTAGCTAAGTGTCAATGTAAATTATAAAGCTGAATTATGTACTCTGAGAAAGCCCAATCCCTTTTTGGGTTTTTTCCTATCTTACAAATTTTTCCTATCTAACAAATCGTGCAGAACAAACTCAGATGCAATTGTGAATCGCTGCCAAGGCTTCACTAATTTACCCAAATTACTGTAGCAAGGCACTGAAGTTGAAAAATTTAGCAGCATCTGGATGGTACTAAAAAAGTTGAAACCTTCTTTCTTTAAACAAATCTGTTTTACAACTGTCTTCTTTGAGGAAAGTTTGTTTCGATTGGTTTGTGTTAGAGGTGAACAGGTTGTCCTTGGACTAAAGATGTGACTGAAATTTGGAGGAAAAAATACTCACTTGGATTATTTGGTAATTTAGGCTAGGAAATACCTTCCTTGCACACACTTCCATAGGGTTTGGGGTTTTTTTAACTAGAATTTGATTTTTTTACTGATGAATGGAGCCAGAATGAATGCAAACCAGAATGCCAGTATGTTTTTTAACTTGACAAAACAGTGCAGTGAGAACACCTATTTCTCACATAGGACTTATTTTTACTGCTTTTGTAGAAATTAGTGTTCCTTTAATATAAATTATGAATTCATGGTCTTAGTAGAGAAGAAATTTTTTGGAAATGTGTCTGCTGATAATTGGCATCATAAAAGAGATTGAACAACTAAAAAGGGATGGTGTGTAATGGCCGGTGTCCCTGCCCGTGATGGGGTTGGAACGAGATGATCTCTAAGGTCCCTTACAACCCAAACAATTCCGGGATTCTCTCATCACTGGGAGCAGCTTTATTCCATCAAATCTATTGCTGTATTTTACACTATTGAGGCTGAAACCTCTACCTAGCTGATTTCAGGACTGTGGCTGGGATCTAAGTGATACAGGGATAAAGGTGATAAGGGAGACTTGCAAGGAGGGATGTCAACGGTTAGATGATAAATCAGTGAATCCCTTCAGTGGCAGCAGTTTGGAAGATGGAGATGCAGGATGTACTTTTCCTCATGGCAACATGAGAACCTGGAGTAATTTTGATGGGGGGAATCCCAAACCAGCAGGTTATGGAATTTGAGGACAAGGAACTTGGTCTTGTCTTTTATTCTTCATTAAAATAAATAAAATTTTTAAAATCCCCAAACCTCTATTTCAGAGAAACGTGTTTTAAAAAGGGCAACAACTAAAAGCCCTCATCCATTAAAAAATTACCCTTCAAACCTGATCATCCTTTAAAAGTCAGGGTTAAGAATGTTTGTTTAAGTCAAATTGCTGATGAGTTTTACCACAGACTTCGTTGGAAAGGCTCAAGGAAAGTGGAAAATCCCTGAGGCTCAGGTGTAAAGTCAGCAAGGACAAGCAGGAGCGGAACGAATAGGTTCCTCTGTGTCTGTCAGACCCCAAACACTGACAGCACAAACACATTTATGCCCTTAAATGTCTGGGAAGATTTGGATTGCTTTCTGCCTGCAGCCAGGGAATAGACAAGAATAACAATCCTAGGCTGGTGTTCTGCAGAAAGGGATTTTTGACTGAGGATGAAAGATAGGATAGGGTAGAAAACAAGTTTTCTGTCCTGAAAAGTCAGTTAAATCTCAGGTTTCTGGTCTGAATTGTGGTCTGTGATTCCTGTGCTCACAATATAGGCGGACTTCGTATACTGGGGACAGAATTTTATAGGGAGGTACATGAGGATGGGCCTGTTATGAACAGAAAGAACTTTTCATATCTCAAAAACCCCTCAAATTAATACAGACACTGTGAAAATATCAGGGATGGTAAAGAAATCAGGTCTGTTTTGGTCCTGTCTGAACAACGAGCAATAACCTGGCATTCATCCAACAAACCAAGACAAGTCCTCCAAACCCTTCTGCTGAGATCCCTATGTCATAAATCCCTTTTTAGGGCACTTTGAATTTTTCCTTAGTGTATTTTGAAATTTACAGGGGTGACATACCTGCACATTCTTCCCACTGTGCTCATGCCGGCAGCTGATCCCGGGAGCTCTGGGCACGTCGGACCCACGCTGTGTCTTCCCGTGGCTGATGGGAGCTGAGAGGTGGCATCTGCTCCAGACACTCCGATGGCTGCGGGGCGAAGGGAGAGGGGATGGATTGTTGGATGTCATGGCCCCGGGCACCGCCTGCTGTGGCAGCACCGCTGTCCTAATGTTTCTAATTCTGCCGGTGAAATGGAGTGGAAGTAATTCCAAAACCCAATAGGTTGAATATTCTGGGGTTTTTTATTATTTGGTTGCTGCATCTCCTTTTCATCCGCCACCCCTCCCTGTTCCATAATGACCTTACTTTGCCTCCAGTGAGAAAATTGAACTAATTTTGTTGACTTGTCTTTTTAAATACTCGTTATTGGATTTGCCCGACCTCTTTTTCTGCTGTGGAGAGTTGTGCTGGCCTTGTGCCAGTGGAATAATTCGTTGTAATCTGAAAGCGTTCGGTTAAAAGGATTTACTGTCCCCCTCCCCAAACTTCTGCTTTACATAAAGTGGTTCCCGGGGAACTTTGAGGTGTGTTGGTAGTTGAGGAGATGAATGCTTTGAAATAAATCCTTTAAGTATGAAAAAGATAAGACACATGAACAGGACTGGAAACATTTCACTTGGAGTATTTGCAATGTGGTGAATATGAATTAAAGATTTAATAGCTTGAGGAAAGCAAATTGTGTCATATTTTTAGGCAGGATTTTGGGAGGTGCTTGTGAACTTCAGGGAGAGGTTTGTGATGTAACACCGTATTTTAGTGTGGCAGAAAGTACGGGTTCTCTTTTATGATCGATGTTGGATTCTCCTAAACATATTGGAGAAATCCATGTATTTTCTAAGTGACGATGTGCTTGTGGAAAACCACCGAGATCTGGATATCTGGAGGGCCTGCCGTTCCCATCTCAGTTGTCCTTCATGGAAATAAAAGGTGGAAATGAAGCCAGTTGTGTCACCTGAACCTCTTCCACCAGGATCAGCATCGCGTTTCAGTTTCTCCAGATAACGCACGGCTGACCTTGGCTGTGTCCTGTCCCTTCCCAAGGGTGGCAATGCCAGGTTTAGGAATTGTTTCAAGCTTGTGGAAGCTAATTGGTTGCTCATAATAATTTTTAAAGAGCTTCAAGAAACTTAAGGATTATGTTTATAACCAATTCTTCATTGTGAGTTTGCTCAATGCAGAATTGTCTTTTTCTGTACTGATGGCACAGAAAGTATCTAAAACATACTTAATATTTTTTATTAAGGAAAAGGCTTAAAACCCAAGTGTGCTGCAGTTTTTAGAGGGATGTTTGTATCTCACCTCCTGTGTCAGGTGTAATCGATGGTTTTCTGCACTAAGATAGGGACCTCTCTGTGTGTTTTGTGGGAAGGAGGTGCCTCTGCTTTTGCTTGAACATGGAAGAGAAAAATTGGGATGGACAGGTTGGCACATGGTGGAAAGTAAAAGGTGAGAGGGCCCAATGACTTTCTCTAGGAATAACCCAGCAACCAAAGCTTATACTCCTTCGATAATTACAGAATCACCTCAGACATGTTCAAAGCCAAGGTATCCCACAGGAGGCTTTAGATTTAGAGCAGGTTTTATAGGAAATGAGCATAGGAGTCAGAAAGGAGATGTTTTCACATTGCACCGGGCACCCCGTTTCGGGATAAGGGCGATTATCCGCCGCCTGCAATTAGGGCAAATCCATCACCGGAGCCGCTTTGGGAGCGGCCGGCGGAAAATGCAGGAACAGATGTTGGAGAAGCACTCCGGCAGACCTGGCTTAGAGGAGCTTCTCTTTCTCCCCGAGACGGTTCAGCTTGGGATGGGGAATTATCTCGGAGATGTTTAATACTGGGCTGCTGCAATCTGTCATCTAATTTCTTCAGGCATCTGAGGATGCTTGACCTCTCTCCATGCTCTGTGCTCTGGGCTGTTTGTTTTCCCTTTGTTTTAATCTTCCCTTTTTGAGGATGGATCAGGTCAGAATTTCTTTTTCATAGCAGTGCTCTATCCTAATGAAAAATCATGCCTGCTAATGGAAAAAAATTGAAAAGCTCGCCCCCCACATCATACTCTGGATGGAAAAATAGTCCTAAAGACGAGGGAGGACACATGAAAGTACTGAGAAAAAGCAAATCCACTGTGCTAGTTTGAATATGCTCAAGTTTAACTTGTGCTCACTGAAGCATTGAAATCATTCCACTGCCAGTCCGGTGAATATTTAGATTTTTGCTGCTCGATCTCCCAAGAAACCAGATCTTCAGCTTCCAGATGAGATGGGTTGGGGTTTTTTTCTGGAGAATATAATGAGATAAAGGCTGTTATCTCAATCAACTTAATTGCTACCTTATTGGATAAATACAGTGATTTATAAAATAATTTTATTTTCCAGAATGTGCTTTTGAATTTTATTTTCTTCACAGCAACATTTGTCTGCTCCCCAGGTTTGTGTCAAGCTGTAGCTTGGCTGGGAGAGGTGGAAGCTCTTACCCAAGTGTAGAATGAAATCCTGATCCCAGCTGTGATGTTGTTCCAGCTTTTGCCCCAAACTGGGAAGATTCAAATGAAATGCAAAGTCTGTGTATGTCTTTGTTCCACAATGTCATCTTAGTCCTTGTTTGTAGGTTCTGTCTGTCCTTCTTTGTGTTGGGTGGCTGTAGGAATGTACTTATTTCCCAGGTTTGGAAATCAGGGATGCTTTCCTCCTAATCCTATCAGTGGTGCACAATTAGCACAAGGTGTGGGAACCCCCATAAACAGCTTTAAATAACCCAGAGGCACCATAAAAGACATGTTTGTTACAGCAAGATGCTGGGTCAGAGCATCTACTGTAGATCCTTGATAATTTACTGCTTATTTCATTTTGAAAAGGTGAATTATGACATTCTTAATGGATGTATTGATTCCCTGATACCAGCCATCAAACATCTCTGAATTTCTTCAGCCTCCAGTCAGCGTATCTGATCCATGAGGAAAAGCAATAACCTGAGGACCTTAAGGAGGAGCTGAATTTTGCTTGTCCACGGCTTCAAGTTCTGCTCAGGTGAGACCCCACCTGCAGAGCTGCCTCCAACATCAGAAGGACGCGGAGCTGCTGGAGTGAGTCCAGAGGTGGCCGTGGAGCTGCTCTGAGGGCTGGAGCCCCTCTGCTCTGGAGCCAGGCTGGGAGAGCTGGGGGTGCCCACCTGGAGAAGAGAAGGCTCCAGGGAGAGCTCAGAGCCCCTGCCAGGGCCTAAAGGGGCTCCAGGAGAGGGACATGGGACAAGGGAAATATTTCAGTTAGATACTTCATTAGCTCCTGCTTTTTTGGTTTGTTTTTTTGCTTCTCTGTCTGATATGAATCTTTTCAAAGAACTACAAAGCCTGTGTTTCAGGTAGCTGCCAATAACTATTTTTAATGGAGCTGTCAGCTCTAATTCAAGGGATTTTTCAGTACTTCTTGCATTGTGAGGCTTTTGGTTTTGGTTTCATGTCCTGATACTTTCAGAACACTCTTCCTCAAGTTTAAAAGCCACTCTTGTGTTGTGGCATTTGTCTGACAGTTTAATTTTCAGATAGAATATATTGGTTTGTGGTTCATTTAAATCCAACATCCTATTGCTCCTGTTGCTTGTAAATTATCATTATCTGTGGGCTGAATATTTTTTATAAATATGGCCTTTAGATGAAAAATACTATTTTTTTTTCTGTGAACTAGTTGCTGAAAGTCTTGTTTAAAGTATGAATAATCCTGTTTGGTGTTTGTTTTGGTTTTGGGGTGGTTTTTTTGGGTATTTTTCCTTTGTAAGGTAACTAAGCAAGATCTGGCAGTACAGTTTTAATATTCTTTTCCCTTTTTCCCTTTGATCTTCGACAGCACAATTCCGAGTGCTCTAAGATCTATTCCTTGTGCTGTATGGGCTGTACAGAGAATCTATAGGTTGCTACCAGCCTTAAATCAGTCTCTGGATAATAGAATCCTGCTCCTACATGGACCAGGGAGCAGAAGGATGCTTTCATGTTGGTGCTACAGGATTTTCAGTAGTTCTGCATCAAAAAGAAACACTAATTTTGGAGGATTTTGAGCTGCTTGGTTTAAAGGAGTGGAAGGTACCTGTATGATCTGGCTACAGAGATCAAATCCCTAAAATATGTCAATTATTTATAAGTTACTTATGTTACTCTGCTAAAATCTGTAGGTTATTAAATATCACTAAGCTGTTTGAGACACTGAACGTGGAGAGGAGACAGATAACAAATGGCATCACCTCTTACTTAATATGAAACTAAATCCAGTCAGGAGCAGTCTCTTGATTTCCTGACGAGGCTGCAGCCCCTGCTGCTGAGGGCTGACCTTCACTGAGTGCAAAGAAGATGATTCTCTGTGGGGAAATGATTTCATCGCCCATGGAAAACGGGAAGGAGGTGGAAGGATGAGAGGCAGCCGAAGGGTGAAGTTAGTTGAAGGTTGCCTTCGTTTAAGGAGGATTTAAAAGAATGAGGATGGGCTGGAGGGGAAGCTTTGGTTATTTTGTTTGGAAAATCAGACTTGTAGCAGAAGAAACCAGCAGCTGCAGGGGCACATGGCACTGTAAGATTATGGACTCCCAAAAATAACTTTATTCCTATTCAGATGCTTGAGAAAAAGCTGGATTGTAGTGTTGCTTAAGAAGTAGGAGACGGAGCTGAAAAATTGGAAAATCAGCCTTTTAAACTCTCGTTTCTTAACAGGTATATTCTACCTAAAATGGGAAAAATTGGGATTTGGCTGCTGCCCAGCCGGAGTTAATTTTTATCGTTCATTCTGATCTTGGGCAGTAAATGTCCTATCAGGAGGAAAGTTGGAATCATCTTGGCAGAAGAGAAAGCTCATGGTTTTGTGTTGGTGGGTCGCAGGTAATAATTCTTGTGAAATGCAATAAAATTGTGTAGGGAACACTGGAAAATTTTATTTGAAATGGACTGTTTGCCAGAAAGAGTTTTCTGTGAGAAAGCTTTAAACTATCCCTTCCTCGCTATCGGTCATGGTCCATAATCCTCCATAAAATGAGGAAAGGGAGGACATCAGTAACCGCATTATTACATCTTCTCCTGGTGCTATTGCACTTAAATTTGACTTTGCTCCTAAACTGAATTATCTTCTTCATAATAACTTCAAAGCTCCTAAGACTACAGGAAAAACATCTGAAATTATTAATTATTATTTGACCCAGTATTCAAAAATAACATAGTGACATTCAATTATGTAAATTGTCCCTAATTTTATATTTTTAGGGAAGTACAGCGCAGGTATTGTCACTTCCATCGTGATTTAGTGTTTATTTTCCTGTGTCCATGGGCTCCACAATAAGCAAGGCTGAGAGCTGTCGGTGTTTGTTTTGGCTTGTGCTGGAAGTGGGCTGAGTTTGCCAAGGACAGAGAATGTTGAGGAAGGATCTGTGTTGAGGATCTGTGGGAGGATATGATTCTTTAACCCAACAAAATCCTTTGGCATGGATCTATATGTTGATATTTATCAGTATATTGATAAATGTAGTTGATATAGATCAATATATATATAGGGCAATATTCAAAATACTCTGCCATTTCATCATAAAGGTGAGAAATAATTTCTTGGTGATAACATGTAAAAATAAATTTTTTTTTAATGAGCTGCCCTTTATTTCCAATATCTTTGGAAACTTCCTAACGCTGCGATTCGGTGGCATTTTGGTGCCAGCACAATGTATTTGTGCAATCCTTGGTGCTTCTGGAAATGCTTCTGCCTTTTGCTCAGCTGTTATTTCAAGTGTGGTGCTTGTTGGAGCTGGAAGTGGTCCTGGAGTGCCTCCACATCCTTCAGCGAGCTTCGTTTTCAGCATGACAGTCCTCAGGCTGCTCCCACCACCTGCAGTGCTGCATTAGGAGGAGAAGGATCCCTTGATTTCCCCAGGTTTTGTTCTCTGAAGCTCTTGAGCTCCTCTAGGATAGAAGCACCTTGTCCTTAACGCTGGTCTAATTCCTGAGCTCTCAAAAGGTATTTTCTGCAGCTATTTTGGGGCTGGAAGACGCTCCTCCGTGTGAATTCCTTTAGTGCTTGGCAGCGTCGCTCTGCTCTTACACTTCATATCCTTCATTTTTAACAGCTTCAAAAATGTTTTTATTGTAAGTGCTGCTGGTTTTCAGGCTCTATATGTTAAATTTTAGCCGCAAACTAAAGTATAAATAGCTGAGCACATGCTTGTAGAGCTAAGAGGGAGATCCTGAGTCCATTTACAGTTTCTGCAGCCGTCTCCGTGCTCGCTAGCTCTGCTCTACGCCTGCATCAGTGTGGGATTTGACAGTGATCTGTGTTTTCGGGATATCAACTCCAGATTTGTTTCCAGTCGGATTTCCAGAGGCTGAACTGCTCCGTGTCCACCTGTGAAGAGCAAATCCAACCAGTTAGGTCAGAAAATCTGATATTTTGGCTGTTCATGTGAACAGAATTGCTGTGTTGGTGAGGGATGCTCTGTCTGATGATGATACTGGAGCCTGGAGTTAATCCAGGAAAACCTGAAGGGGCTATAAATGTAATTCTATCAGTTTTATAAATGACAGATTTGTCTTGGCGTTTGGAATAGGGTTGTCCCACCTCTGGCCACTGACTACTTCATTAGTCATTAGAAGCAGCAAAACAACATGTAGCAAGGAGTTGTTCCCCTGGAGGACTCAAAACACTCGGGATACACCAGGCTCTTCCTTAGTATCTGCCTTTTTGTTAATCCTCGCCATTCACTGACAGTTCTCAGTAGTCATATAGGCAATGTGGGAGCAGCAAATTAAGTTAAACAGGTGCCACCATTGCAGCCAGAGAGAGGAACCAGCAATTCCTTTTGTTTCTTTAAATTTTATGGTTAAAGTTACTATTTTGTTGGTTTCTGGCAAAAAAAGCCAAGGGAGTAGCTGGAGGATCCCATTCTCTGTGTTAGGGGCATGTTTTGGGGGAACAGAAGTGCTTCCAGAAGTCAAGATTCAGTGACTCAAATCTGAAGCTCAAGAAAGAGGAACAATCCGGGGCAGGATTTCTTTGCACTGTTTTTTCGGGTTTCCCAGCATCACGCAGAGATGCTGTGACGGAAGCGAAGATGGAAGTCACTTCTCCCATGCAGCTGCCTCAGTCAAGACCTCACCAAGCCTTCTTGTAGTTCCTTTATTTGATTTTCATTTCTTTGGCACCTGTCTGTGCCAAAGGTAGGATCTCCAGCCGGTGAGGCAGGAATCATGCAGGCAGGAGCTTCGTTCACTGCATAGCCCAGATTAATTCCTTGGATGCTGATTCATTCCCTGCACAGAAAGTGCTTTGACCTCAAGGGAAAGCATAAGTGATAGTGTTGTTATTCACGTCCTAATTCAGTTCCTCCGTCGTCAGAGACGTTTGTAACATTTTAGGAGTAACTTGTTTCACAATAGCTTTTCTTGTAATTTTTTTTTAGTTGTGTTTTTTTTTTTTCTCTCCATTTTCATTTTGTCTCAGCTAAAAGGTCTGGTAGAAGCTGAGAGATTTCCACAGAAGCTGCATCAGCAAAAATGTGATGGATAGCTACATCCTCACCCACCTCTCAGTTTCTAGAAGAAGAGGAACCACTGAGTCGTTGTGATACCATAGGGAAATACCAAAACCTCAAGACAAGGTGATTCCAGGCTCTGGAAGGGATTATTGTCCACTGAGGTGCTTTATGTATCCATGGACTTCATAATATCAGTGTCTGAGTAAAGTACGGGGGAAACAAGCCCATGTCTGAAAGAGAGGAGGAAACACCTCCAGTGCCCAGCAAGGAGCTGCTGAGTGCCAAACTGAAACTCAGGTGTCATCCTCCACTATAGGAGTGAACAGACAAGGAGGTGACAGAGTTGCTTGAAGTGCAGAATAAAACTGAAAGACTCAGGGGAAAACCAGCCCGATAAGACTCGTCTCAGATTTTTCAGGCCATGGAAGAAGCTGTTGAGCTCAGGAACAACTTAGAGAACACTTGCAACCTATTTTAGTTCCCGTGTGGGCAACTGTAGGTCTTTGTGAACGATTTACATGGGTGAGCTGTGTCACTGCTTCTTTTATGTTCTGGGAATTCCCCTCGGAGGCTGAGTAGGCATCTCTGGCTGTACAGGCATCTTTACTTCCAGAAATATTCCCTTCTGCTTCAGGCAGGATGGTTGACACTGACCAAGGGTTGACACTCCTTTTATTACGGCTCTTGATAATAACAGCCAAACCCCATTATACGAATCTGACTTGGACTGAGGACATTGAGAAGGTTTAACTCAAAATTACTTGGGTTTGCAGGAAGTGAAAGGACACCAGATTTTTAGGTTCACTCACATTTGCCTCGAACTCTAAGCAAGACAAAGCAGGTTTAGCAAAGGAGAAGAATTTCTTCCTTTCAAAGGAATTGGGACCAAATGGAAAATTTTAAGGAGAGAGGAAAGAAGCCCCTGAAGCAGTCAGATGTGTTGTTGGGATGTTGCTGCCATCGCCTGCATGTCCTCGCTGTTGGTGCCTGCGGGGCTTTGTTTTGGCTCAGTGCCGGGTCCAGCAGGGTCCTGTGTTGCTGCAGAGCCTCTGGGAATGTGTCTCCACTTCTGCTTTCATTTTCTCTTCTAATTTAAGTTGTCTCACTGCTTTGGCATCTTGCTTAGGTGCCTCAGTCCAAATAAACTGCTCTGAAATTCAGCCAAAAGACCTTTCTTCTGTATGTGGACAATCCTGGCGTGCTAATGGGTATTTTTTTCCCCCATCCAAGCTTATCATCCCTTAAGAAGTAAATTTGAATTGTAATTACTAATCAAGTTGAAGACATCCCTGCTCATTGCGGAGGGTTGGACTAGATGACCTTTAAAGGTCTCTTACAAAACAAACCATTCCAAGATCTCTGTAACGCTTGCAAATCTCACTTTTCCTGTGACAGAACTTTCATCCTTTTGGATGAAAATAATTTATTTTGAGAAATTTTGCACCTCACACCTTCCCCACACCAATACCTGGGTGCATAAATCTGTGTTTTGGGTACCACCACCTCCTGCACTTGCACACAAGGTTCTTTGAGAGGGGCCCACTTAAGTGATTAAGTGACAATAATAATGTTTCTCTCCCATCAGCAAACAGTGGGAAGAGAAAAACACGGTGCGCATGGAAAAGGAAGATGATAAAAGGAGAGGGTTAAGCATTATGCAGATTCTGAAAGGAACTGACATGTGAAACGGTGCAATGATAACCAAGATGTTGAGCTTCCACCTGGGTATTCCTGCTGTGTGTAGCTGTCACAGATGCATCGGTGTGGCATCAGTTTTGATGTCACCAAGGCATTATTTTGGGTACCAGCAGCACGAGGCTGTTGGCTGCTGCAGGAGAAGCATCCGGAGAGCTCTCGTGCCCGTAGATTCAGATTAAGCAGTGAAGTGTGTTTAGATTGGCAGCTTCTTTATCAGATTATATAAGTTTATCTATACCAGGAATTACTGCCCTGCATGGTGTGTGTAGGGACGTGCTGGTGGATGGATAAATCCAGGCTGTCCTGAGAACTGAACCCTGAGGGCTGGGAATGGGGAGAAAGTTTCCCTGTTTCTGTAGTCCCTTGCCAGGTTAGGGGATGTTATAATAAACCCAGTGAACTTTGCTTCCAGAATTGCCCCTTTAGCAGCCTCAACATTGACACTGATCCCTGTTTTTTCCAAATCGTTCGGTATTTGGCAAACTCTGCCCATGATTTCAGGCTTTAGCTGTCACAGATTATTTATGTCGGGTTCGGATGCTTCCAGTGGACAGTTTGTTTTGGATTTTTGCCACGTGTTGCTAACACTGTCCCTGAAAATGAACATACTGAGACTGGTCTTTCTGAATGTGTATTAAACTGTGGTCAAATAGCAAAAGATCACATAGAATGTAAAAATCAACCAGTATTTACATGTTTGGTGTCTGTACAAAGCCTAATTGGCAATCAAAGTTTTAGTCTTTTTCTGTCAACCTGCTAATAATCAGATGATTATTGTCAGTTTTATCAGGACCCTCTGAGCCTTCTCCTTGGAAATAGTAATTTATTTTGTTATGTAGGAGAACCCAAGTAATATAATTAATTTATAACCATGTTTGGGGACTGTGCTTTTTTATGTTGGAAATAGAATTATGTTAGTGTAGTAAAATTGAGCAAAATCAGCATTCAGGGTTAATTTGAGAAGAATCTTCATTAAAGCATAGAAAATGGAAAAGGATATAGAAAATATTAGACTGAAAGTATATGGTCAGAGGGCTGGAGCCCCTCTGCTCTGGAGCCAGGCTGGGAGAGCTGGGGGTGCTCACCTGGAGAAGAGAAGGCTCCAGGGCGAGCTCAGAGCCCCTGGCAGGGCCTAAAGGGGCTCCAGGAGAGCTGGAGAGGGACTGGGGACAAGGCATGGAGGGACAGGACACAGGGAATGGCTTCCCACTGCCAGAGGGCAGGGCTGGATGGGATATTGGGAAGGGATTGTTCCCCGGGAGGGTGGGGAGGCCCTGGCACAGGGTGCCCAGAGCAGCTGTGGCTGCCCCTGGATCCCTGGCAGTGTCCAAGGCCAGGTTGGACACTGGAGCTTGGAGCACCCTGGGAGAGTGGAAAGTGTCCCTGCCCAAGGCAGGGGGGGGATTGGGATGAGCTCTAAAACCTCTTCCAACTCACACGGTTCCATGATTCTGTATTGACTTAAAATGCCATAAGTGTTGCCTTTCATAGGCATGCAGAGTCCACGAATTTTTGCCCAGAGTGTTCCCAGGAGTTTGCAATAGGCAAAATGTATAAATGACTGAAGTGTAGCATCATTTTTATATGTTCACCTGTAAATGTAAGCATGTAGCGACTCGAAAGGCCTTTAATTAAAATAGTGCATAGAACAAGTATTAATGGGTGGCAAAATACAAACTTTGTGTCATTCTTGTCATGTTTCCATTTAATTTTTTATGTCTAAACGCAAAAATATTATTAATTTTTCAAGTCATGTACTAGCTAATACAACAGCCTGCTGGAATGGTTGTCGTTAGGAGATCCTTTCTCCCTGACATATGCTAATTACCTCAGGATGGATATTTCATTGCTTTATTTTCTCCAAAACACTTCGGAGAAGCCGACTGCATGCACAAGCTCCAGCAACACTCTGAGCCATGTTTGGGGTTGTTACCAGTAAACCCCATGGCACCCCTGGGATTTACAAGGCTCAAATTAACACCCCTTTGCTTTCTGATCTCGGAAGTGGTTTTGGGGGGGGGGGGGGGGGGTGTGGCTCTTCTGCATCCCCAGAGTTGCTGAGGCTTTTAGCATCTCTATGGGGTTCACGCTTGGCTCGTGATCCTGCTGGATTCAAGTTGTTTGGATACAGAAGGCACAGATGTTTGTTGTTACACCAATTCCATGCAGAATAAACATCTCTAGAGATGTTTGGGTGGGTGGGGTGAAGTGGCCTGATGCTTTATAGTGTATTTATTGAGTGTGCAGGAGGGAGGAGGCAAGGTCAGTTTGCTCAAGGTAACCAACTTAAAGTCCTGTTTGCACTTCTCACGTGAGTCAGCAATCTTGAATACGCTCTGATAACATCAATAAAAATAGCCAACCCTCCTCGCCTGAGCTTTGAAGTAAAATCTGGGTGAGGAATTCTTGAGCTTAAGTATGGTGGGGAGTTTGTTCCCCCCTTCTTGATGAAAAGCTGATGCTGGAGTTACAGAGATACACAAAGCAAGCCCAACCCAGCACTTCCCTGACATCATCCCTGTTGCATCTGTGCCTGTAGTAAAGCCATAGGAAAGCAGCTGGAACACTTCCCGGTGTATAATGTATGTCCTGCTACCAAGCAATGTGCCGTGAATCCCTGCCAGATGTATTTCACTGGGACATATTAATTTCTGTGCTTTGAAGTGCGCGTGGCTGGGGATAATATACTTAATGAAATATTGGAGCGAGAAACGATACAGCATAAAATAGTGCTGTTCATTTGAGGGCCTCAGAAATGAAACAATTCTCCAAATCCCAGCCTTGGAGTGGATGTAGAGGATGAGGGTGGCTGTACTTGGACTGAAGGTTCTGGATCTGGGAATGGGGGGGAGACTGGAAGGACAGGGTGACCAGTGAAATGCTTTCCCTGAATACTCTTTCCAGCATCAAATATCTGAAGTTTCCTAAACCTGTTGTGGGTTTTGACTTCATGTCTTCTGACCCTTCTTGAGAATTTTGTTGATGTCATGAGGGAACTGTCATAGTTGTGAGATCTTGCTCCAGTGGGGCAGTGCTCAACGGAAAACTCAACGTTACACATAACCTTAGGATGTGCATCATGTAAACTCTAATCTGTATAAAGTGTCACTGCCACCTGATGGCCCAGATCCTGGTTCTGAGGGTCCTGCTTCTCTCCCTAGCTCCCTTTTGTCTTTCTATTGGAATAACTCCTAACATCTTCCAGGGCAGTTTGGAGTTTTTTAGAACTGGCAGAGAACTGGGGCTCTTTAACTCTGGGTTTGCTTTAATTTGGGGCTCCTGGTGATATGTTATCTTCTTGTACTGGTGAAGTTTGAGAAATCAGCTGCATTTGATGCTTCAGTGCCAGAGATACGCGTTTGTTTGGTTTTAAGCAGTACAAGAGAAACAAAAAGTGCAATGTACGAGGGAATTGGTTGCAGTAACTCATATTCAGTGTGAGATTTGGACATCTCTGAAAAAGAGTGACTTGGTAGGGGCAAAAGTGCTGCTGATTAAATCTTCAGGGGTTCAAAATCTCCTGGACAGGAAGGAAAGGAGTTTGTCTACTCTTCACTGGCACAGGACCATGGAAAAATGTATCTGGGGCAAGGGCCAGGTGTGCAGGGGAAGGTGATGGTCATTTTGTTTTAGCAGCTAAAATTTGTGGGTGCTGAGTACCACACACCCATGAGATTGATTCAAGATTGATTGGTGTGTTGCTCACAAAATTTTCACTGAAAATCTGAGGGTCTTTCTGATACCTCAGACTAGGGGCAAAATTAGCAAAAGCTTGAGGTGCTGTGGGAGTTACATCTGAGGAGGGGGAGCCTGTGTTGTGTGCGTAGTGTTTGGGTTTTGAATACCTTTATCTGCCACAGCTTTGGGGTATTTGGAGGCTAACACCTAACCTGGTTTTATTTTGGTTTTTTTCAGCCTTGCTAACATGATGACCTGACAAGATACAGCACGGTCCTGACTATGCAGTGCAGGGACTGATGGGAAAGGATCCAATATGAGTGTAAATGATGTTGGAGGCAGACGACGCTTTGAGGATAGCGAGTACACGCTGCACATCTATCCCGGGAGCATCGCAGAGGGGACAATCTACTGCCCCATCACCGCCAGGAAAACGTCCACGGCCGCCGAGGTGATCGATTCGCTCATCAATAAACTCCAGCTTGAGAAAACAAAATGTTACGTGTTGGCCGAAGTGAAGGAGTTTGGAGGGGAGGAATGGATCCTCAACCCCACAGACTGCCCGGTGCAGCGCATGATGCTGTGGCCGCGCATGGCGCTGGAGAACCGCATCAGCGGCGAGGATTATCGCTTCCTGCTGCGGGAGAAGAACCTGGATGGCTCCATCCACTATGGGAGCCTCCAGTCCTGGCTGCGGGTGACGGAGGAGCGGCGCAGGATGGTGGAGCGGGGCTTCCTCCCCCAGCCCCAGCAGAAGGACTACGATGACTTGTGCGGTCTGCCGGACCTGAACGAGAAAACGCTCCTGGAAAATCTCAGAAACCGCTTCAAGCAGGAGAAAATCTACACCTACGTCGGCAGCATCCTCATTGTTATTAATCCCTTCAAGTTCCTACCTATTTATAACCCCAAGTATGTCAAGATGTACGATAACCATCAGCTGGGGAAGCTGGAGCCCCACATTTATGCTGTGGCAGACGTGGCTTACCATGCTATGCTCCAGAGGAAGAAGAACCAGTGCATCGTGATTTCAGGAGAGAGCGGCTCGGGAAAGACACAGAGCACCAACTTTCTGATTCATCACCTCACTGCCCTCAGCCAGAAGGGATTTGCCAGCGGAGTAGAACAGATTATTCTTGGAGCTGGCCCAGTGCTTGAGGTAAGATGGAAACGATAGTAGTGTGGAAATGTTTTAACGGTGAAAAAAAACCAAACCCAAGTAGTTGTGGTTTTATTATGACATTGCTCTGGGGTTATCTGCTAAATACTGGTAATAAAGTGACAACAGCATTAGCAATGAGAGAATGTTGTGTTTCCACCTATAGAATCCTACCTGCTTCCAAAAAAAGAGGATAAAAATGAAAGTACAGCAAATGGCTTGCTGCCAAATTTGTTAATGCTTTGTTTTCACTCAAGTGTTCCTTAATGCTGGTTTACCTCGGTGGTTTCTCAGTGGGAAAATGGAAATGAGAATTATCAGTAGCCATTTTCTAGTACATTGAAAAGAGAATTCACTGCACACAGTGTATTGATAGTGTTGCATTTCTGGGGTTTCTGTGCACCTAGCTTCTTTGAGCTGGGGAAGAAATCAAAGGTAACTTTCATGGTCAAAATGGTGGTTTCTAACCATGACTGCTTGATTTGGCCACATTTTGCTTACTTTATGAGGACTTTTCCTGCATATTAGAGATTAGATGAACTGGGCCATCAATTTTCAGGTATGAAACTCTGAAGTGAGATACCAGCATTCATTAATTAATTTGTCTTGAGTTTGCCCCGTAGTCTTTGAGATGGTTTTCCTTGGAATTGCCAGCTTCGCTGGTTAGAAATTTTTTTGTTAAAGCCCATCTACACGTGGGTGATGTGTCAAGCTTCAGCCATGCCATTGTCCTTGGAAGCTGTGATGCATGGAAGAGGTTTGGTGGCTCCCTTCCCCTCCCCCTCCCCTCCCCTTCCCCTCCCCTTCCCTCAAACTCATATATTCTTGATGATCTGTTTTCTATTTTGAAAGCGATTGTTTGGCAGCTGTAGACAAAGGTACCTACTCTCTGTGCCTGTATTCCATTAACGAGTCTGAGGACTTGGGTCAACTTCAGCTACCAGAAGAAAACTGGGAATCAGAGGAAGGACTAGTGCTTGTGGATGAACAAGGGATGAGCAAACAGCTTCATTTTGAAAAGCCAAAAGGTTTTTATTTGTGTTTTCACATCAGGTGGAATGGGCTGAGCTAATTTAGTGTGGAGTTAGCCAGTGATTCTAGTACTTTGGGATAGGCTTTGCCCTGAGGAGCAGCAAAGCTGTGGGACAAACTGAAGATAAAGAAATTAAAAGGTCTTTTTATTTGGGACAGTGTGCAGGAAGCTGTTAATTTTCTTAAAGTACATAGGCAAGTGGACTCCCTGCCTTTGCACTCACCACTGTTTCTCCTGTTGTTATCCAAGAGATTATGGACCTTTTCTTTGCTGAGGCTGAGAAAACATCAGACCAGGCTCCCGTAATCTGCAATTAATGGTGGTTACTGCGGTGACCCATGTTGGTGACCACATTAATTTCAGAAAACCGGTATGAAAACTATTGCATTCCACCTCCAATCCTGTTATTCCACCTGCAGTCCTGTTATTTATTTGAAATACCTCCATGCTGTTTAGTTTTTGGTATGTTGCTTAATGTGTCATGTTGGACCAAGGTCATTTTCTAGTTCTCTTTAGCAGTGTCAGAGGGAGCATCTCTGTCTAGGTTAGATTTCCAGAGATGGAGAAGAGAGATCTCCATGAAAGGGAAGGTAGAAGGGAGTTTGGGGAACTGTTTTTTTCTTTAGATTCTACTTTTCTCAGGAATAGGTTGTCTACTTGCTTGGCTCTTGAATGGAGGGAGGCGGCACAAATAGTTTACTGGGAATCCTGATCTGGTGGTGGCCACTCACGTCTTCTGGGGACCATTCACAGAATGGTTTGGTTTGGGAGGGACCATCCCATTCCACCCCCTGCCAGGGCAGGGACACCTTCCTCTATCCCAGGCTGCTCCAAGCCCCGTCCAACCTGGCCTTGGACATTTCCAGGGAAGGGGCAGCCACAGCTTCTCTGGGAAACTTGTGCCAGGCCCTCACCACCCTCACAGGGAGGAATTCCTTCCTAATTTTTGATCTTCTTTTTCTTTAAAAAGTACCTTTGTAGTTTCTCTCCTTGGTTCCCTTTCCACTAGATGAGGTTGCTCAAAGCCCCAGTGTCCTGGCGAGTTGTGTGTGTTGGGATGAGGTGAAGCACAGGCATGCACTCCAGCCTTTTGTTTTCCTTTCGCAAGATCTGCAGCTGTTTTTGAGGGAAAAAAACTCCTGAATCATATCTGTTATATTTTTTTTGCTGTTGGAACAGAAGTTTGCATTCCTTCTCTCCGGCAGCTGGACGGCTGCTGTTGTGCTTTGTCTGCTTCCAGGCCTCTTGGAGAAAGTGGGGTAATCCAGAATTTCTTCTGCTCTGCCAGCACCGATCCCAAATAGTCACAAATCAGGCAGCCTGAAAGATAAAGTGGTCATATTCCTGCTTTTCCTTCTCTTCCTAGAACTTCCCAAGAAAGGGATCTTCAGAGCAGAGCTTTGGGTTGCGTTACCCTGCAAACTGTTTGCAGATTTGACCTTTTGGGTTGTGGTTGAAATAAATTAAATAAACTCTGGAAGTTTAGATGCCAAACTTTTGGGGTTTTTTTTCTTCTCTTCCTTCGTTCTTCTTCTCTCCTGCAGACACCTTCTGCAATCCCTTTGCTTTCCCTCTGCATATTTAGGATCAGATTGAGTTCAGCTCAGGTTTGTCTTTCAGAGGCAGCGACATAGCTCTTTGTGCTGCCACGTCTGACTTAGGGAACGGAGCAACCAACAGCTCACTTGGACCGGTTGATCTCTTTCTCTGCTTGAAAAGTGTCTCTGACAGGACAAGTGCATGGAACCTCCTGTTCCTGGGAATGCCTTTGCTGTCATGCTCGCACGGCAGGAGCGGAAGCCAAGCAAAATTTTTTTTTTTTTTTTCTGCAGCTTCTCTGTTTTCCTAATTTACCTTTCTTGAACAGCTTCAGGCTATTGTTTGGGATTTTTTTTTGTTGCACGAGATTCCTGAGTCTTGTCCAAATTGGACTATTGGGGACGGCTGTCAAGACAAGCTGTTACTGCCCTCTAAACACGGTGACATCATCCACTAGTTGCACATAGTTTGAGACATGTACTGAGACCAGGCGTCTCCTTTTAAAGTGTATTTGATGTAAATCCTATGGATTTTCTTTTTCCTCCACTGGGATTTAATAGGAAAATTTTGCTGAAGTGGTGCGCCTTGGAATGGTTGCAATATGCTTCTCTTGGTGATAAATGATATTTTAAAATATTTGCATATTCATATATTATTTGTCATAAATTATATTCCTTAAATAGCATGCTAATTTTTCCAATAACAAGATTCCAATTGTTTTAAAAGCAGGTGATTTTTTTTCTATTTTTCCTCTATTTCCCCCCATTTTCTTATAAAGCACATTTTTCCCTATAAGAACTTGCTTCTTCAGCAGAGCTGAGCTTACGAAAATTTTGCACTCTTTAGTTTCACGACTGAGCTTCTCAAAATCCGTAATTCTGTGTAGTTAATCGAGGAAGAGTTCCACGTGCTGCAATTCCATTCGGGTTCTGATTGACTCCATGCAATACTTGGGGTGAAAACTTCTGCTCAGCTCGATGCTCCATCAGGAACCCAGAATGCCACACCTCAACAAGACGTTGAGGGGCTGGAGCGTGCGCAGAGAAGGGGCTGGGGCACCAGGAGCAGCTGAGGGAGCTGGAGGGGCTCAGCCTGGAGAAAAGGAGGCTCAGGGGGGACCTCCTGGTTCTGCACAACTCCCTGACAGGAGGGGGCAGCCGAGGGGGGGTCAGGCTCTGCTCCCAGGGAGCAGGGACAGGACAAGAGGAAATGGCCTCAAGCTGTGCTAGAGAAGGTTTAAGTTGGAAAGATTTCTTCACACTGGAAAAGATGTGGCTGCCCCATCCCTGGAAGCATTCAAGGTTAGGTTGGTGAGGCTGCTCAACCAGGTCTAGTGGAAGGTGTTCCTGCCCAGGGCAGGGGCTTGGATTAGACGACCTTTGAAGTTCCCTTCCGATCCAAATCATGCCATGATTCAATTCGTGCTCTGCCTGGAGAACTGTGCTTTATCCCTGCAGGGATATTTTATGCCAGATCTAGGGAACTTGTTGATGTGAACTTGGAACAGTGTTTTAAAACCCTCTTTTCTCTTTAATTAGATTAGCTAGAAACATCCAGATGAACTTTATGTTGGAATCCCAGCTTGTTTTCATGGACTGTAACCCTTAGAGTTGGGATGTGGATGGGATCATCACCCTGTACTGGTGCATGGTGCAGCCTGGGAGCATCCTCCTCCATCCTCCTGAACCACGCTTCAGCTTTCTGGGGAGCTCTGAATGCAAGTTAATTTATTGCATCTTGCTAATTTCTTTTTCAGTTCTTCATAAAACCGCAAAAGTAGGGAATTCCTCCCTGGCTCAGGTATGCCCAGAGGTCCTCAGACAGGTATTGGATGAACCTTGGTCTAAAGGAGTCTGTACCAGATTATTTTATCGTCGGTCCCTTTCTCAGCATCTCGTTTGTCACAGGAGTACAGCCATGGCAGCTACACACAGCAGATGTGTTGTCTGAGCAGCTGTTTATTTGCCTTTTCAAACATCCCAGTGGGGATCTCTCAGTTGCTTTAAAAAAAAAAAGCCAAGAGCTGTGTTCCTGGGAGAGGCCTCGGAGCACAGGCGGTGGCCAAGGGGAGCTGCTGCTGCGCTTCACAGCTGATGTGCATCTGCAGCATCTCTGCCAGAAGAAAAGAAGGAATTGATTGCTTGAATTGCTTTGGAAAGAAATGCAGAGAGCTTTCTGTAGAGATGGCCCTGCTATTTGCATTCCCAATGGTGGTGGTTTGCACAGGAACCTTAGCAACAGCAGCTGGAGTTGCTTTTTGGTTTCTGGAGCAATATTGCACAATGTGTGTGTTCTGCTTGTGTGGGGAAGTCAGAGTTGCCACCTGAAGGTCTGGGAAACTGAAAGCCTTTATTTTTCCTTATTTCTTTAATCCTGATTATGGGGTTGTTAGAGGGAAATGCAGGCAGCATCTAGAAGATATTGAATGTTATTTTCCAGGACTGTGTGCTAATGCCCAGCATCCTTCCAGCTGAATTCAGCCCTGGCAGCAGCAGCTGCGGCCCTGCGAGGTGTGAGCAGAATGACTCCACACTGCCAGAATTGCAGTGGATGCTGCTGAATGTTTCCAGAGCCAAACAAAGAGCCATTGAGTCGAGTTAAAAAAATCAATTAACTGGAATGATCAGGCGTGTCCTGCACTTCCAGTAGGTTCGGATAGCATTGGACAACACAGAGGGGCCAAAGCTCCCTGTGCACGCAGCCTCCACTGCTTCTCCTGCCTGTGCCAGACCTGGAGTTATCCCAGGTAGGACCCAGCTCCACTGGCAGATCCCACCCTCTTAACTCCTGTACTATGGAGCCAGGATAAGGGGATACTCGATTCGTATAGGAATTAGGGTGCCATTATTTGCCTGTGAGAAACGACATTTGCAAACAGACCATATTAATATTTTTGCCTGGAACAGTGCTAATGGGATGTAAACTTTGACTATAGTCCCTTTTTTTGCCTATTCCTGTTTGAAACAGTATTAATGGGGAATAAAATTTAAGTATATTTATATTTTTACCCCCTGCTTGGAAGAGTATTAATGGGAGGTAACCAAATTCCATTAAAATAGACTTTACAAAGGAAATAGATTCTCTGATTCAGTTCACAATGTTCAGTTTCCAGTACACTGATTTTTAAGTAACTGGGTTGTATTCTGTGGCTCTAGAAGTTTTATATCAAAAAAAAAGGATTTATATGAAGGGGAGAGGGAAGTTTTATTCTTCTGCTCATTACTCACTTTTGATCATTTTTAACCGATGATGTGTGCAATTCTCACCACTCTGCCATCTGAGTTTGGGGTAGGTGTGAACACAGCAACCAGGATTTTTTCCCTTTGCATTCTTGCCTCCCCAGTGCCTGGAAAGGTTAGAGAGGGAGCAGCACACAGAGATTATCCAGCTGATGCCTAATGTGGGAAGAATTCGTGCAGGCCTGACACAGAGGACTCCTACAGCAAGGCTCAGGCACCAACCGCTTTTCACCAATGCTTGCAGAATGCTGGGATTCTTCAGCTGGGGAGGTTTTACAGTTTCAGGCTCTGTATCAAATAGCATCTTGTTCATCCCTTTTTCTGACGCTGAATTATTCAATATTTTCACTGTAGAGTCTTCCTGCCATATCCAGATGGGCTGTATCAGTGCCTGGGTCTAATATTGTTATTATTTTTCATTACTTGCTGTCTTCAGCAAATATTTCATTACTCCAAAGTCGAGATTATTGCACTTGAATGACAAAAATTGGTGTTTCTGCCCTGAGAGCACAGCAGGGAGATGGATTTGTTATTAAAGCACGTTACATGAAGCTGCTTTATCTCCACCCTTAAGAATTAGGAGCTGTTTTGTTTCCAGGAGGGAAATGCCAAATAAACCCTGCCCTTGCTGGGTGGAGTACTCACCTTGCAAGATATCCTGACTTTATGGACCCCTAGATAGCCAGACTTTATGGACCCCTAAGTATCAGGATCTCTGGCTGTCCAGATTCTATAAATATTTATGTGTCTATACAATATAACCCTGAGTCTGAGCCTGGCAGAGACCACGTATTCATGCAAACTCAGATGATGCTCAGCATTAGATGGTATTAGAGAACAATTTACTTTCTTAATACCATTTAAAAAATATCTTTCTCTGTCTTATTCCACCAGTGTGTCTGTTATTTGGGTTTGTATTCAGCTTTTTTGGTAAAACTTGAATATCAAGGTGCACATTTAACAAAACATGAAGGAAGGGCCCATTTTCTGACACCTTATTTTTCCCTTTTTCTCTCTATTTATCAAATGCTGTAATTATAAGGTAGCACTTTGATAAATAATGTTTACGATCAAAGATCATGTTGCTACTGTTCAGTAAGGCTTCCATGAAGACTTAATAACCAAGACGAAGACTTTTTATCCCTAATGTGCATAGTTAATACAGCACTGTGTTTTTCTAGTCACGGAGTGAGAAGTTAGTGCCTTAGTAGGGATTTTGTTTCTTTCCCCCCTCCCCCCTTCTCCCAGTCAAAATAAAGATTTTTTTGGTTTTCAGGAGCATTTACTGCGACCTTTTTGACTTTTCTCGTGGCTGGGGAGCTTGTATCAGATTCAACACGCTGGGCTGGGTGCTGGGTGGGTGCCAGGTGGGTGCTGTGCTGCAGCCCTTGGTGGGGAACAGAAGAACCTGGGAACAAGGAGCCTTTGTAGGACAGGGACTACACCCAGCTCCAGAGGTAGCATTAGGCAGATTTGGGCTTTTTAACGGTTTCTGCCATCCCTGTGGCTTTTCCGGGCCCAGAATGTGAGTGCTGTCCCCTAAACACCTCTGGGAGAGCATTTGAGTTTGCTGCCCCAGGAGCAAGTCCTTCTCCTGACTGCTCAATGACAAGGTGTCCTACTGAGCTCAGAAATCGTATCCCAAGGGAGCAGATACAATTTTCTGACTCTGTCCTCCATGTCTTCAAGGGAGAGAGGTTCCCCCTTCTTATTTATAGGGCAGGAATTGCTATTTGTAACAAGAAATTATTATTGTCACTTATTTTATACAGTGAGGAGACAGAAAGTGTGGTTAGTTATGGAAGGGACCACCGTGGTCACCTGGTCCCACTTCTCTGCTCGGGCAGGGCCATCCCAGAGCACAAGGCACAGGCCTGTGTCCAGACAGCTCTGGAATATCTCCAGTGAGGGAGACTCCACACCCTCTCTGGACAATCTGTTCCAGTGCTCGATCACTGCACAGTGAAGAAGTTCTTCCTCATGTTCAAGGAACTTCCTGGGATCAGCCCCTGCCCATTCCTCTGGCGCCATTGCTGGGCCCCTGGAGCAGAGCCCGGGCCCTGCTCGGAGCCCTCCCTGCAGCCAGGGACACCCAGGGCTGAGGGCCCCTCTCGGCTGGGGCTCCTCTCGAGGCTGAGCAGCCCCAGCTCCCTCAGCCCTTCCTGGGCACGGAGATGCCCAAGGCCCTTTCTCATCTCCACAGCCTCTGCTGGACCTGCTCCACTCTCCACAACTCCCTGACAGGAGGGTGCAGCTGGGTGGGGGTTGGGCTGTGCTCCCAGGAAACAAGGGACAGGACAAGAGGACACTGCCTTAAGCTGCCTCAGGGGAGGTTCAGGTTGGACATCAGGAAGAATTTCTTCACAGAAGGGATGATTAGCCGTTGGAATGGGCTGCCCAGGAAGGTGGTGGAGTCCCCATCCCTGGAAGTGTTTAAGGAATGACTGGACTTGGCACTCAGTGCTCTGGTCTGGTTGACAAGGTGGTGATCAGTCACAGGTTGGATTTGATGATCTCAGAGGTCTTTTCCAACCTCCGTGATTCCATGATTCTGTGATAACTACAGCTCTGCAGCGATGCAATGTGTACATCTTCTTTACTCATATGATTCCTATGGGAATAGAGAAGTCAATGCATTCACTGAGGAGTGCAATGATGGTCATCCTTTAGGGTCGTGTCACTGAAAATGCCTCAACCCAGGAATCGCTGGGATGGGCGTCGTTGTCCACCTCTTCTACAGCATGTGGATTGCGTTTTGTCGTTTCAACATCTGATGGATATGTAGAAATTTAGCCAAGTGCCTCCTGATTTGTCCCAATGGCTTTGCCAAATCCAAGAGGAATCAGTTAAAAGAAGTAAGGCACTTCAGAGAGGCAGAGGCAGGGAGCTGCTCCGATTTGTTTGCCGTTTAAGGTTAAATATTACGTAGAGGTTAAGTTAAAGCTCAGCGGAGGGCGGTGGAACAATCCTCTCCCAATCCCACGTTGCACAAGTCTCGCAGGAGCTCATGGCTGCAATTCAGGGTAGGCAAATAAAATCATTGTTTGCCATGTTTGCAGTAGGGATCTGCCTTAACGGCAGCAGCAGATTGCTGCTCGCTTCTACTCCCTTAATTAAGATGGATGAGGGATAAACGTTGTGCCAGACAGTTGAGCCTTTTGCTTTGTCACTGTGATTGGGGATTTAGACTTCTCCGGGCAGAGGCTGCGATAGAGAAGATGAAAGGACAAGCAGAATCTGCAGAGTTTAAAACAGTGGAGACCTTTTGCAGATCATTTATTTTAACATATAAGGTATAAAAACAGAATTATGTCCATGTTGCATCAGCGAGTTAACAAAGCTTTCTCTCCCTGGGCGGTTGGTGTCCCACCACCACTCCCTGCTCCTGTGAAGCCTTGCGCTGAAGGGAAGCACCTCCTGTTTCGTAGTGAAGAACCTTGGAGAGCGAGGTCTTCCTCCTGTCCCACAAGGATCTCTGTACTGCAACAGACAAAGGCTTCACCTCGCCCTCATGCCAGCCTTAGGAGGACATGAGGCAGGGCAGGATGAGACTTGCCTGCTAGTCCCACCACTTGCAGGCAGCTGTAGCTCAGGAATCTCCTAAATGGGCACAACCTTCATCTAGTAAATCTGAATGGGTGTTTTTGGGGTCAGCTTGACTACCAACGGCTGTAAGGAAAGCCTGAATAGAGGAAAAGATGTTACAATATTGATTAAGAGTCAAAATACTTAAAAATTTAGCACAGCACAAGACAAATCAGGATTGTTGGCTGTTGTGAAAAACATTATTTATAGTTATAGAACATATGTATGTATATATATAAAAATAAGGAAAAAAGGAAAAGTTGAGCAATTTCTGCCCATAATGTAGTTTAAAAAATCTAAATTTTTTTTGCCAGTGTTGTCCAGATCCACACTATTCTCATTTGAAAGGAGGAAATAAGAACAAAAGAACGTGATTCCTGTGCAGAGACTTTGTGGTAGAGACCAAAGATTTACTGATTGTCCCAAAATAGGCAGATTTACTTAAGGTTTTTAATTGGGAGAAAAATCTTGGCCAAGGATCTCTGTGAATGATACCAAAGGAGAATGAAAGCATCTGGGTAAAAATGCTCACATCCAACATAAGGATAAAATGTCTATACTTAATTTGCTTTATCATCGAGGAAATCAAAAATTTTTTTTGAGAAACAACAGGCTTGGGGAGCAAAGTTTTGGTGTGGTGGGTTGGGTGGGAGCTGTCTCCCAAATATTTGTTGCTTGAGTGCTTTCCAAAGCAAGCAGATTCAGACTTCAGCAAAGCATCTGTCATGCTTGGAGAAGAAATAGAAAAGAAATAAATGAAGAAACAAAAGAAAGAAACAAAGCAGATTTTATAACACAAAATCCTTTTTTGAAGAATTAGTGCTTTCTCAGGATTCCATATACTCTACATACAGGCTGCTAGGTGTAAGGAGTAGTCCTGAGTCTCTCCTGTGGGAAATTGTGGGGTTCAGTTGAGAGTTTTCTTCTTATATCTACAAATTGAATTATCCTTTAATTAAGGAGATTCGGAAAATAGTCCCGAAGAGCAGAAAATTCAATATTTTTTGTTGTTCAGCAAATACAGGTAGAGTGGTTTCCATCTGATGGAAATGGGGAAGATTTGGTGTTGTCTCCTTGAAACAACCTTCTCTACAAGGCTCATATCCACTTCTTCATCGAAAGGGAACTTTGAAAACTTTGGAAATACACTTTTCTGGTTTAGTTTAAGGCTCTGAAAAATGCGGAGTTGGAAGCATTGGAGTTTGTCTTTATCTCCAAGGCTACGGCCGCGGAGCTGGCGATGCTCGGAGGAATGTGTTTGAATTATTAGGCTGAACTCTGCATTTCTGGGCCAGAGTGTTCCTGGTATTTGGAGGCCTCTGGGATAGAGGTAACCTTGCCAGCAGGTCATAAATTTGAGCCAGGCTTTTTTACCTTAGTCAGGAAATTCGTGCTGGAGCTTTCCTTAAGCCAGGATTCGCAGTGATCTAATCCCAGCCTGCTGCCAAACCTGACCTGGGAGTTGTTTTCTGGCGTTTCGTTGCTGTCTCTTTGTTTTGTCCGTCGCGTTCCGGATCGCTCGATTTTCCCTGCTCCGCGCTTTCCCCGGAGCTGTTAATCGGGAGTGGATGAACGCACACAATCAGCCTGCAAAAGCCTCGCTGCTCGTTGTGGGCGATGGCCAGCACCAGGGTGTGCTATCCAGGGAAAATGATAATGAGCAGTTCATTTTTGTTTCTCCAAATGAGAGCTAGAGGAAAACCTGCCAGGGGGTTTTGGAAGTCTTGGAACACTTCATACATAAGCAGGTAGAAATCTGCACTGCGGGTGTCATAGCAAAATCCAATCAATAAATAACAAACAACAACAACAAGTCACATAATAATAGATGTTAATATCTCCTATAGTAATAATAATAAAATATGTATCTCCTATAATACTAATATATGTAATATAATATTAATTATATGAATACACACACAAATCTGCATTGCAGGTGTCTCATACAAGTCCAAAATAATATATATATATATATATTATAATATCTGCCATAATAATATATTTAATAGTAATGTAATTACGTATATACACACACCCCAACCTGCATTGCAGGTGTCAAAGAAGTTCAAAATAACATCTATAATAATATTTGTTATGTTAATATATGTAATGTAATACTAGTATAATATAGGTACACAAAGAAAAATCTGCATTGCAGGTGACACAAAGAAGTCCGAATTTATATATATTAATATGTCCTGTAATAATCTATGTAATGGCAATATATCTGTATATATATATATACAAAAGCAGATCTGCATTGCTGGTGTCATAGGTGTTCATAATTACATATAATAATAATAATAATAATTATTATTATTATTACTACATCTCAGGTGTCATGTAGAATCCCCAATTACTCAGGTAAAACCCTGCTGCCTTCTCTGGGTCATGGCATAATGTGAATGTAAAAAGCTTTATTTCAACTTAATTCTCAAGCTATAACACGAGTAAACCTTTTATGCTATGGAAAAGCAGGGCTATGATGGACAGTTAAAATATTTTGGAGAGTATTTAGCAATGGAAATTTGTCCAATATGTTAATTATTGCATCTGTTAATGAAAGGTGAGGTGTGTTTGTTGCATGTTGGGTGCAAGTGGAGAAGCTGCTCCAGTACTTGGCTACATCACTGGGAATTCATATGAATTAAACCATTTTTGAAGGAATTTCAGTGAATTCCTTGGAAGAGCAGCTGCACAACACTGGGGTGCTGATGATGTGTAATTCCCAGCAGTGCTGTCAGTGTTGCTGGGCGGGGATTTTTGCGTAGCAAATCCGGCATAAGGCTCATTTTCCCCCTTCCTTCTCTTTTTTTCCTGCAAATTGAAGCATGGAAAGACCTGCTCCCACGTCCTGTCCAGATTGCCACTGGATGTTTGCTTTAAATCAGGATATTCTATTGCTAGACACGTTACATTAACATTAAATGGTTAAAAAACAACATTGTGGAGAGAGAAAGACCATCAAAGTCCTTTCTGGCTTGGGAAATATGTCTAAAAATTCAGCACAGGGTCACCTGCCATTTGCATTGCCGATGCATATAGCTGGTCAGTCTAAATTCACCCGTAATTCACTAATGCTCCCCATTTTTGCATCACTTAGGTGCTAAAAATGATAAATAACCCAACTCCTGCTCCTCCACTTGTGCTGCAAATCAGGGGAATGGGGATGCTCCTTCAATTTTGCTCAGTGAAACTTCCTAAATTGCCTTGTGTCCATGCACACGAACTCATTGCCTTCTTGCATATTCTCAGTGTAACAAGTGGGCATCCAAGAGCTGTTAAGCCTGGATTAATCCTGGGCTTGGACTGCTCCGGGAGGGATTACAAAGCATAATATTGGCATTAAGGCTGGGAGATGGGAGCGAGGGTTTCCAGAGTGCTTACGCAGCACAAAGAAACTCTGCCGGCGCCTTTCGGCTCGCGTGCAGCCCTGGGCTGTGAGGGACGACCCGGGGCTTTCTAGAGTTACATCACAATTATAATATTTGTAATCACAGAGATGCAATAGAAATAACCTCCTCGCAGAAGGGAAATATGTGGGTAATGAATGGGTGCGACCTGCCTCTCGCCGTCCTGGGTTTTCTTGCTGGCTCGCGCAGCCCTTCCCGCTCTGCAACATCTGGTTTTCATCTGCTGCAGGAAAGCCAAATAATTTCAATGAAACTGGGAGAAAACATAATGCTTTTAAAAAAAAAGACAGCATATTGATGTCAGCCTGGTTTTCAGCTGGTGTTAATTAGATTTATCAGCAGGGTTTATCGACAGAGTGGACACTCACTTGGATGCTTGAGTTAATGCATCATCCAACGGGCAATGCGATTAATGAGGGCCAAGTGCCACGTTTTTCCTTGGAAAAGCTTGAAATGATAAATAACGTGAGTTGAGATTTTTGGTGCATCCCCCAGGTGACGTGTCAGCAGAGCACTGGGGCACAGAGGGGATTTTACTGATGGGAACAGCCTTGGTTCAGTGGGACTGGCCACAGTTGCTCCAGGATTAAGGATATGGGAATACCTTCATCATGTTAGCCTACAACAAAAATGCGTTCCCTAAATTATCAAATATTAGATATATTGAAAGAAAATAAATATACAGTAGGTGTACAAGATACATTAATATATAACATCTTATAACATTATAAGATATAAAAATATAAAATAGGTATAATATATACATGATATATAGAAATATGAAATAAAAATGCATTATTTTCTTTTTATCTGTCCCTCTGTATCAGAATAAGGCTGTCATTTAGGTCCATTTCCAAGTTTAGACCAGCGTGGGTCAGCGTCTGCTTAATCCCCATCACATTAGAGCCCCCCTGGACTAAGCTTTTTGACTGCATTTTATTGATCGCCAGGCTTTTAAAGACATCCATGAGCTCTCAGCAAATGGAGCGTTTGTCCTGCTCCGTGCAGATTGACCCCGTTGGGCAGGGGGTACTTGAAGAATAGGCAGGCTTTTTTTTCCATTTAGGCTGCAAAACACTTGTGGGTTGTTAGATTGTCTCCCCTCAGTGGGGTTTTGGTACTGGGAAAGCTTCATTAAGATAGAATTATGAGTAAGCAAAATACTTCTGGTTTTCTGTGTTAATCGTGTCTGTTTGGCAAGAGAAATGGAACTGGGAGAAGCTTTTTGAATAAGTAGGACGTCTCACCTCCTGGCTTAAGGCATGAGGATCTGTGGGAGAAAATACTGAAGGAGCCATAAGTCTATATTTTGATTTAATGGTTGTAATTTTTAAATTGCTTTATGGTTATCATGTAGTAGGATCTTAACCGCTAATTTTTCCAAAGAGTTTAATTAAATTTCAAGCTTTCAACTGGAAATTCGAAATAGAAAATAGGTCTGAGCTTACTATTAAGTTTCTTGCTTTGAGAAAAGTAGCTTCATTTAATAGAACCATGGAATGTGCTGGGTTGGAAGGACTTTCATTTATTTGACTTGATTCAAACCACAGTTAATTCAACTTCAGCCCTGATTGCCAGATCCACACTTCAGTTTCTTAGGAGCCAAATTTCTCTGGACAAGGATGTAGCTAGAGCAGGGAACCTGCAATTGCTCAGTGTTTTCAGGAAAAATCATGGTCTTTTATTTTTTTCTCCCATCCCATTGCTTGCCATGGAATCCACTCAGTTTAATTTTGTGCATCTTGCTGGGGCTGGTGCCAGGGGTTGGGTTAAGGTGATACAGAAGGTGAACAGTTCAGTGAGTCAGGACTTAAATGTGTGGATAATTCAGTATGGATATCTCCTTCCCTCTTTCTACCTCTTATATGAGTTATCTTCGGTGCATTTGTTTTCTGAAGTGGCAGTGAAAGAATTGCAAATGCAGTAGCAACCCCCGTACCATATGTCTGTGGGCTGGATCAGGATCTTGATACAGTTGGGAATAGGGTCCCCCATGTATTTGTGCCATATATCCCAGGGAACAGCAGAGTACAGGTGGGAACCTCTGATGGTGATGTTGATTCTCAGCATCACTTACCATCAGACTTAGATTTTAGAGCTGCTTAGCACCAATTCCCTCCTTTTCCCCCCTTTTTTTGGTCCAGTCCCTGATACTGTGGGATTATTTTTCCATGCCTTGTTTCAATTCCCACCTGGGTTTTAATTATTATAGTGACTTTAGCCTGGGCAGCTGGTGAATTATCAGTAGCTCCCCTATCCTGGATGCCATCCAAGGAGGGAGACAGGGAAGAAAGAGCAGTGAAAAGGAGGGATGGCCAGGGAAAGGCCTCGCTATCGGATGCCGGAGGCCGGGTGAGAGAAGCCTTCCTGCTGAAATCCGGCCAGCACGAGGTAGGACAATCGTGCTGCTGTTCTCCTTGGGAGTTATAAACAAGAGGATGAGGCTCAGCAAGAGAAAGAAAGGTTTCTTTCTGTGGTTTTCCTTTCTGTCAGTGTTTTACTTTCCTTTTCCGCCCTCCTCCTGAACTGCAGGCAGATCTATTTAGAGAAGAAATGCTGTTTTCACATGAGTTTAATCTTTTAATGTAGTATTTTACTTGCTGATTAAGGTCAATAAAGAAATACATTTAATATTCTCTTGAAAGATGCAAACAAATCCCTCCTTAGTTAGCACTGATGGTGTTTTTGTTGGGGTTTTATAAAGCTGCTTTGAGTGAGCCAGCAGGAGCAGCATCCCCGTCTTCCCCAGCCGGGATAAACAGATGCAATGCAGTGATTCCTGCTACATCCTGCATGCATTTTTAAATGCAAAAAGGAAGGAATAATAAACAGGTTGAAATAATAATAAATTCACATCATCCCAAATGCAGCCTGAGTGGTTGAGCTCCTTGCTTTAATCCCACTTTCAGGATGATGTGTACGTTGTTATTTAAGGGAGGGATCTTTCCAAATCCCTCCACGAGATATTTGTGGAGATATTTTGACCACTTGAGTGATCATGTCCTTGTTGTTTTCATCATCTTGAGAACTGAGTGGTGTATGATGAGGTTATTGCCTCTCAGCAGTGACTTTATAGCTCTGTTTATGGAATAAAGGTTTTGGAAGTGGGTACTAGGTGCTGGAAAAAGTGAGATCTGGATCTAAGACACTCTCCAGTCTGTTTTTCATTGGCAGGTCTGGTTCCTCCGCATACGGTCGACTGAGCTCGACTAAAATCCTGTAAACCATCACCTCAGTTGTTCTGCCATATAAAGGGACATCCAGGACATCAAACATTGGGTTTGGATGTGTTCTTGTGTTTTTTATTGAGAACACAAAATTATGTCTTGGATCAGTCATTGTGATCCAAGACATTCACCCTCTGGAGATGCTCTGTCATGTAAGGGTGATATTTGTCCTGGGTGGAAGCTGGGGTTGTGCCTCTGGGCATGCTTCTGCCCTTGGCCCTGCAGGGAGGGATGCTCCAGCATTCCAGCCTTGCTCCTGGAGCAAGTGCCAGAGTGCCAACAGCTCCTTTCCTTGCAGATAAACGCTGGTTCTCCGTTCGTTTTTACAAACCAAGTGTAATTAGTAACGGCCCACTCTTCGTTTTGCTGTGCTGCTGCATGTTAGGTCACCACTTGCTTCCAAATAATAGATGGAAATGTGGTTTTATTTGGGTTGTAAATTATGTGTTGCTGCTCAGCACAAGGAGTGCTTGTTTTTCCTCTGCCTTTTCACATCCCTGGGCTCCTTTGGTTAAGGATCCTTTTCTCCCATTAAGTTCAACCAATGAATCTCTTGCTAAATTGAGAAAAAATACTCTGAATTTGTACTTGAGCTTTGCAGTTTGTCTCAGCCTGGCAGAAGGTGTGTACTCAAATCCTGGTTGAGTTTTCCAGCTATTCCAGTCAGGCTGGTTAAAAAATTTCCCACTTCTTTCTGTGTCCTATCACAGCTACTTTGATACCAACATCAAGTTGTGATTATAGTTTATTCACTATATATTTAATTACTGAAGTTTACTAAAAGGCTTAAACACACTAGTGGTTCTTCAAAGGTTGAACGAAGAAATGCTGGTCTGAATTTTACTGTTGTAAAGGCTGCAAATTTCTACAAGGGGAGTTGTAAACCTTTTGCTTAATTGCACCATGATGGAGAGGGACTGAGTATCGTCAGAGTAGGGAACAATCAGGGAGGGTTTCTCAGGCTGTGTGGGGGCAAGGAAAAAGAAAAGGTGTTAAAAGAAACGAGATGTACAATACCTGTGTACTGGAAACCAGCACTTCAGGAAATCACAGGAGAGGGAAATTAATGAGCGTGTGCTCTAACGAAGCCTTGTGTATTCACATGAAATTAATTGGATATCGAAGTCTGGTTTGCCGTTTGCTCCGGCAAGCAGTGCCCCTGTGGATTTTCCAAGTGTATTTGCTGTGTTTCTCCTGCTGGCAGCTGTAGTGGGAAACACTCATGCACAGCTCCCAACGCAGCAGGTCACCAGCACTTCATCCAACACACCTTTCTTTGGAATATTTGTACTTTCAATGCATTATTGCACATACATGTTATCCTGTGTTCTTCTGGAGGGCAGCAAGGTTTGAAAAGCTGGTGTTCCCCAAAATATTATGCACAAAGACTAAGGAAATGGCAAAATTAAATGCTGTTAAATGCCTTTGGAGACTTGATTTGTTCTAAGACGTTCTCAGTGACATGGCATCCTCCTCCCACTTCCCTTCCCTGGCCTCCTCACATCTGGAAAGATCTCAGCAGCTGGTGGAGGGAGATCTCAGAAGGAGCTTCAGTGGCACTTGGATGCTGCTGTAAAAATTGGGACTGCGTTCCTTCCTCTGGTTTGCTCCATTTTGGGTCAAATCAATGCAAAATGGGTGGTTTCGGCCGGCTCTTTGCTCCTGGAAGTCTTGCAGTGAGATTGGATGTGTGTGGCCACTGTAAAAATTAATACTTGAAATGTTGTTAAAAATCCTGCCCCTCCATGGAATATACAACCTCAAACTACATTTCTTAATCCATATATGAAAACATGGAATTGAAGGAAGGTGCTTTTGAGTCCCCATTTCATGGTCTCTCCTGCTTGGCTGAGGTGGATGATGAAGAGCTGCTGCTCATCTTGGTGCAGAGAGAAGGAGCAGTGAGGGCTCTGCATCCTTGGCATGCTGGCAGCTCATCTGCCCTGGCACACGAGGCCTGGGCTCAGTTTGACTCCTGCCCTTTCAAAAAAGGAAAAGGAAAACATGCTCCCAACATCCATCCCAACCGCTTGGCATTTTGCAGAGCCAGGCTAGGAAGAGTTTGACAGCAGAAAAAAACATCCGTGTTGGTTTTGAAATGTTTTCTGTGATGTGGAAAGTTGGAGTATAAAATCTCACCACGTTTCCCTTAATTTCATTAATTCAGGGCTTTCTTTTTTTTGGTTGGATTTTCTTGTACTTTAAACCCCAAAGCACTGTTCTCAGAAATACCGGCCTTGGCAGTGTTGAGGAACATTGCGCAAAGCTAAATAGGTGGTTTTGGCAGGATAACCTTGGAAGTGAAAGCTCCTTCCCTGCCTGGGGACCTCTCCCACGTCAAACGGAATTGCAGCACCGTGCCCATCTCGTGCCACGGGGCACTGGCTGCTCTGCGCTCGCCTCACAGCTGTTCCTCCTCTGCAGGGAACGACGGAGCGGTGTCAGATTTACCCTCAGCTCAGGAACCTGGTTCAGTTCATAGAAACCTCTCCATGGTGGCCTCAAGGAAACCCCCAATTAATTCCTCTGGGAAGGTGGCAGGCAGTACCTGTTGAACTGTCCTGTTTTGCTTTACCTAACAGCTGAAAATAGACACCCTCTCCTAACACAAATATCTGATAGGAACATATTGATTTTTGAGACTTCTCTTTTGCTCCCTAAAAATAACCAGTGCCAGGTGTTGTTTTTCCTGGTGCTTATCATATATTCTGGACCCTGATAAGACAATTATTTTTCAATGCTTCCCATCGATCCAATGCGATAATAATTTTTTCAGTGCTATGCCTCAGCCTGACTCCTGCAGATCTTGTGGTCCATCCCAGCCCTTACTAATAAGTATTTTTAAGCTTTTATTTCACCGTTTGAACAGTGGAAATAAGGGAAAAGGTGTTTTTATGGATCAATCAGACATCTGAAGCTGCCTATGGCTACTGAAACATTACAAAAGCTGGGAAACATGAGCCCAGCAGCACTGCCATGGTGGAAGCGACTCATCCAAGCTGTGTACGAGGCACGGAAATTTGATGCTGCTGCTCAATGGCGCTTGAAATTTTGGAATTGCCTCAAGAAGAGTTGTAGATTATTTATATAATCCCACAGAAAAGCAGGGAAAGGCTGGAGACCTGTGGATTCACATTTAACCTTCTTGCTCAAGAGATTTTTTACGTGGCAGAAAACAAATGGGGTTGTTATTGTGTTGATTTAATGACAAAGCTCTGATTTGGTTGGTTTTTGTTTGTTGGAGGGGAGGGTGCGGATGATTTTTTGTCGGTAAGAAGCAGAAAGTGGCTGAGGTCTGAGAGGAAGGATAGCAGGGGCGGGAGCCAAGCCGAGGCTCGGGTTACACTGGTATGTTTTGGTTGCTGCCTGACGTGTTTTTGTTTTTCTTCATTACACATATTTCTCCTGGGAAAAGCAGGAAAAACTGTGTGTGTCAAATATACATCAGGGCTCTGTGCCTCTGCTAAGAGGTTCCAGATGGGGAGCGTTACGATAGGGACACTTTCTCCTGCCTTTCGCTTTGTGGCATTAATTTTGGTGACAAACTGCAGGAAAATTTATTTCAAGCCCAGAGTGTGCAGTGAATGCTTCTTTTTTTTTCTTTTGAGCATTTTTTGGGCTATCCAAGTATGCAATAGGAAGTTGAAACTTTGTTTCCAAACATTTATGGCCCCATGTCGAATCATTATACTCAAAAAAAAGGGAAAAAACTAGAGTTTTGAAGGGACTTTGAGAGGCTTCCTCCAGGGGCTGGAGAGTGTCCGACGCTTGTCCACCAGACCACATCCCTCTCTCTAAATGTGAGGCTGATGCCTGGGAAGGAGGGGATGGAAGCTGGTGAAGATGCCTCTGCAAGGGATAAGTCTCTTGCCGATGGGCGATGTTTTATTTCTGTGCTGGGCAGGGGCTGTGGCTCCACCTGGGGTTGGCATTGTGTCTCCTTCAAGACGACCTCTCAGGACATTGATGGATTGTTTCCAGACCTGCCCTCAGGCTGAAGGTCCACAGCTCCTCCACCTGAAGCGAGTGGTGTGGCAGTGGGAGCCGCAGCCGGTCTCGGGTGATGCTGACCTGTCATCACCAGCTCCTAAAATCAGTGAGTCACAGCTTCAGCAAGTGCCTCTGAGTGCTACGAGAGCTGTCAGCAGGTGACAACGGCGACAAGAGCTCGGCAAAATGTTGTCCTACAGCGTTCTCAGGATGTTGTTTCCTGTGTGGATGTTTTTGCATAATGAAATTATGTCTTTAAAAGTAGCACTTGGTTTGTGTATTGTGTAATTTGAAACATCAATGTTTCCAGGACAACAGGCCAAAAAGAGCCAAACCATGTTACTTTGGGAAGGAGGTGAAGCCACAGGTGAGGGGTGGCTTTCTACAACTGGATGTAATGCTCCATGCACTAAAAACTGGGAGATGCTTTGGAGACAGGAATTTACCCCTGTTCTTCTGCAGAGCACTAAAATATGTGGGTGATTGACTGTTTGAAAATGGAAAAGTCATATTTGCTTTATCAGGGGCTTCAGGGCAGATGAGACTCGAGTGATCAAGAGCTCTTGAGACTCAAAAGCCTCAACCTTGAGAAGAAAAGTGCAAATGTGGTGCTGAGAATGTTGTTACCTGTTCAGCTCAAAGGATGTATCATCATGGAATTACAGCATGGTTTGGGTTGAAAGGACCTTAAAGCCCATCTTGTTCCAACCCTGGCCGTGGGCAGGGACACCTTCCACTGTCCCAGGCTGCTCCAAGCCCCAGTGTCCAGCCTGGTCTGGGACACCGCCAGGGATCCAGGGGCAGCCACAGCTGCTCTGGGCACCCTGTGCCAGGGCCTCCCCACCCTCACAGGCAAGAATTCCTTCCCAATATCCCATCCATCCCTGCCCTCTGGCAGTGGGAAGCCATTCCCCCTTGTCCTGGTACTCCAGGCCCTTGTCTCAAGTCCCTCTCCAGCTCTCCTGGAGCCCCTTTAGGCCCTGGCAGGGGCTCTGAGGTCTCCCTGGAGCCTTCCCTTCTCCAGGTGAACACCCCCAACTCTCCCAGCCTGGCTCCAGAGCAGAGGGGCTCCAGCCCTCAGAGCATCTCCACGGCCACCTCTGGACTCACTCCAGCAGTTCCACGTCCTGCTGATGTTGGACCTCAGGGCTGGGGGCAGCTCTGCAGGTGGGGTCTTACCTAAGTGGGGCAGAATCTCCCCCTGCCCTGCTGCCTATGCTGTGGGTTCAGCCCAGGGCAGGGAGGGTTTAGGGCTGCCGGGGCATGTCTGTCTTCTCCTCCAACATCCCGAAGTTCTCCCTGGGGCTTCTCTCACTCCGTTATTTGCAGTATGACTTTATTTAAAGTAAAGGAAGCCAGCAGTGCTCCTGGCACTGTGTGAGGCTGTTTCTAGCAATGGCAGACAAGTTTTATTTGCAGCAGCTGCAGTTTGTGCTGCATCGCTGCACCACATCCAGCTCTGCATAAGGGGATTGTGACGGGTGAGGAGGAAATCATGATCTGGCCTGATGTTGCAATACATAATAGAACCTGTTATATAGGTTATACCCTCCTCAGTCATCACTTGAAATACATACATTAATGGGTTTTTATCTGTCATTGTTCTATCAGTGCTGCTTTGTTCCCACTGCAGTGCTTGTTTACTGTACTTGTATTGCTGACTGGGGGAGTGTAAAACCTCCTCCTTTAGGCATGACTTGTTTCCAACTGGTCACTTTATTACTCTTGCTGTTTTATTGTGATTATTTTATATCTTTATCCTATGAAAAGATAATTTGAAGCACCAGTTAAAGAGATTTTGCTCAGTTGTGGCTGCCTGCATTTGACAGAGTAAAGTTTGTTCTTTGGCTGCAGAATATGAATGTTGGGAGTTGGAGAGACACTGTAATAACACCAAGCTTCCCATCTTCATTTTGGGATGCTTCTGTAAATCCAAAGCTCAACCTGGGATGAAGATTTTTTCCACCCAAACGTTTGCTGGCCAGTGTGTGCGAGTTTGCTGGAAAACATGAGCCTTTGGCTGTTCTTCCCAGGGTTGTCCACCCTGCTCCCAAAAACATGAATGTCTGAGCAGAGGAGCAGGAATGTCGGCCAGACCGTAGGGATTTGGCAGCCTCTGCCTCCAGGATCCGTCCTACGGGTGTTTGCTGCTGACTGCCAGCTCAGCCGGGGTTTTTTTCTCATTACTGCACTTGCGTAGGAAAACTGTCCCTGTTCGGGAAGAGGGCTTAGGTCGGAGGCTTTGGTTGGGTTTTGGGGTTTTGTTGTCTTGCATTGTGGTTTCGTGGCAATTCTCTTTTTTCCAGAGCATCACTTGAAAGGAAGAAGCTGCAGTGGTCTGATCCTGTGCTTAAATATGGGAAAAGGAGGAATATTCTGCCAACACTGAAGTGTTTGCCAGGAACGCAGACACTAAATCCTATTTCTTACATAGCTGATAGAGCCTCCGCATCAGCAGAGCTTTATATCTCCCAAACAAAGGTGTGTTGTAGTGATGCTTAGAGGGTTTATCTCGGGTATTTTGCCCCGTAATGGTGCTCTGGATATTTCCATTACGCTGGCACTTCAACTAAATTGATTCCTAAACCTTCTCCAAGTCACTGCTCTCCCATTAAAAGTCCTTCTCTTCCATATTTGTATTGGGGAGTGTGAACTCGATGTGCACATGTGGTCATAACTGAGCCTGTATTTTAAGACAGGTTGTTGCCAAAAATTTGTTGTTTAATTTCTCCAGGCACTGAGCTCCTCTGTGGTGACCAGAGACAGGACCTGAGGGGGCACCTGGAGCTGTGCTGGGGAGGGATCTCAGGGAAAGGTTCTTCCCCCAGAGCAGGGTCAGGCACTGAACAGGCTCCCCAGGGAATGGTCACAGCTCCAAGGCTGACACAGCTCAAGGAGTGTTTGGACAACGCTCTCAGGGACATGGGATTGTTGTGGTGTCCTGTGCAGGGCCTGGAGTTGGACTCAGTGGTCCCTGTGGGTCCCTTCCAACTCAGCGTCCTCCATGATTCTATGATTCTCCATTCCAGGATGTTGACATGATTCCCCAGAGGGGGAAGGTGCTGTCCTTGAATAATCTCAGTTTTCACCCCAGGTTGGGTCAGTGCAAGTGTCTTACCATGACAAGACATTTTTAGTTGGCATAAACTGTCTGTAATGAGAAAAAAATGATTTAAAAAGATGTTTTATAGTTTGTATCATGAGAGTTGTATTTTACACATCAGTTTAATTACAAGAGGGTTTGTCTGTTAATGGGTAGAACTCACTTGGCTGCAGTTCAGTAATTGTAATTATGGAATGAAGGATTTGCTGTGCTTTTTATTGGAAGAATCCCGCTGAGTTTAATTCCATGTAGTGGTGGTTGCGCTGTCATTGACAGTGAAGTGTCAGTGAAGGGATGAAGAGCATTTTAAACTTCATAAATGCAACAAATGATACGTTTGGTTGGTGTGGGGAGGCCCCTTAGATAAGGTCTTGGCCCTTTAGGCAGTCTTTGCAACCCTGTCTATATGGACCTGTTCTCCATGTGCTGCAGAGGGGCAGGAGGGAGAGGAAGGGTCTCCTCTGGACTTCCCAGGTGTCTTTATCATCTGGACTTTCCCCATCTGCAGTATTTGTAGGTCATGTATTTGGAAGGTTCTTTTATGGGTAGCAAAGAGCAGGGACGGACAGGTGTGCACCTTTTGGTTGCTGCACCTGCTTAAAAATTGAGTATTGATTTTATGAGAAGAAACAGGAAACTCCATGGGTTTGAGAAGCTCATAAGCAAAACATCAGGCAATGGGAGCTGCCACAGGAAGCGAACACCACCAAGAAGATGTTCTGCTGTGTTTGCTGTCAAAGACTGGTGTAGGATTAGATTCTGTTCATGTCCACAGCCAGGACAAGCTTTCTCTAAAATGTTAGAGACAAATATCACCAATTTTTAAACAAAAAAAGAGTATTTTGTCATTATAGACCTTGAATTTAAGTTGCTTTGTCATGTTGTGGTTCAAGGTTCAGAGGAGGCCACGGAGATGCTCCAAGGGTGGAGCCCCTCTGCTCTGGAGAAGGCTCCGGGGAGGCCTCAGAGCCCCTTCTAGGGCCTAAAGGGGCTCCAGGAGAGCTGGAGGGGGACTGGGGATGAGGGATGGAGGGACAGGACAAGGGGGGAATTGTTTTGAACTAAAAAGGAGAGATTTAGATTGGATGTTAGGAAGAAGTTCTTTCCTGTGAGGGTGGTGAGGCCCTGGCACAGGGTGCCCAGAGCAGCTGTGGCTGCCCCTGGATCCCTGGAAGCATTCCAGGCCAGGTTGGATGGGTCTTGGAGCACCCTGGTTGAGTGGAAAGTGTCCCTGCCCATGGCAGGGGGTGGCTCTGGATGATGTTCCAGGTCCTTTCCAACCCCAACCACTCTGTGGTTCTGTGAAATGGAAAACCTGTGTTTGCTCTGCAACGGCCCCTTGAAGAAAATAACAGCGAGATAGGAACATTTGCAGGTCTTTAAAGGTCAGTGTGTGGCAGTTCAGGGCTGCAGGGCAAGCTCGGGCCCTGCTCAGGCATCGACGAACAAGCACTATAAATAATCTGTGGTTTGTGCTTTTGACCACAAAAGCACCGCTGGGTTCATCTGGCAGCGTGGGACACGGAGCCACAACCAAGAGTGCGGAACTCCGAGGTGTCGGCGCTTCAGGTCGTATTTAGCTGCTATAAATTAGATTTTCAGTATTACTGTTGAACCACGGCTTGAGGGGTTCCCATAAAAGCTATTTTTCTTCCCAGGAATTCAAGTTGCAGCTCATACCTTTCGACTTTGGTGCTTCCTTAGGGATCGTGGTCTCCCTGCCTCGAGGTGGCTCCTCATGGAAAGCAAATGTTGGAGAGATCCATCAAAGTGTGGGGTTGTTTTAGCAGAGCACTTTGGGCTGGAAGGTTTTATCAGGAGGTGGGAGCTGCAGGTTTACAAGCTCTTCCCTGGGCAGGAGCAATAATGGGAAGGGATTTAGCATGGCTCTAACTTAAGTAATGTACGTGCACTTTATGTTCTGACCATAATTCAGTGTATTTCTGTTAAAAAGCAATATAACAGGGCAAGAAGAGTGCTGGGAGCTTGGTTGCAGGTGGAATGAAAACTAGGGAAAATGATCTTTATCATCCTGGTGTTTATGTTTCAGGAGGAGGAAGGAATTTGTGAATGCCCTGGACACATAAAAAAGACAATAAATTTCAAAAATTCCAATATGCTATTTTTCTTCCCTGTGTGTTTTTTTTGTTTGGAATGAACGTCTTTGTGGATTTTTTTTTTTCACACATAACATACAGAATATTGGGATAGACAGCCCTCAGATCTGCAAATAAATCACAGGGGATGTTTGAAACCACCACTCTGTGGATGCACACACTGGGTTTCTCCAACAGAAGCTGTAGGTGAAGCATGGGAATGCACATCTGATGTGCATCATGGAATTATGGGGGCATTAAAGTGGGAAAAGGCCTTTAAGATCTTCAATAAAACCATCACCCAGCACCACCACCATGTTCGTCACCAAACCATGTCCTCAAGTGCCCCATCCAGTCTTTTTTTGAACACTTCCAGGGATGGGGACTCTACCACATCCCTGGGCAGCCTGTCCCAATGCTTGACAACCCTTTATGTGGCAAATTTTTCCCTGATATCCAACCTAAACTTCTCCTGGCACAACTTATGTTTCCTCTCCTGTCCCTGTTCCCTGGGAGCAGAGCCCGCCCCCCCCGGCTGCCCCCTCCTGTCAGGGAGGTGTGCAGAGGCAGAAGGTCCCCCCTGAGCCGCCTTTTCTCCAGGCTGAGCCCCTTTCCCAGCTCTCTCTGCCGCTCCTGGGGCTCCAGCCCCTTCTGTATTTATGTTATTTGGTGGGAAATAGATTTTAGCAAAGCTGTTCCCAACATGCTCACACAGTTACGAGTCATTCATACTTTATGAATACATTTGATTAATGAACTCCAAATTTCACAGTAAATCAGGGAATACGAGTCTTCCAGCACTGCCTTCTCTGATATTAACCTATTTCTTCTCCCTGGCATTAATGAGCTTGACAGAATCTTGCTCCCAGTCCCTTCGGTGCCCCTCCATGGAATATAACTATTAATATAAGTATTCCACAATGGCATAGTGGAGATTTAAGCAGTTGTCTTGCTTTTCTCCTGGTATATTCATGGTATGGCTTTCTAAAAAATTCAATTTACATTTCAGGTTAATGGGGAACCATTTAAAAACCTTTGTCTATTAATATATTTCTTATTCTGTACAGCAAAGAGAAGATGATGTTTTTATTTTTCCCTCTAAGGGTGAGGGCTAAAGGCTCCTCTGAGGGCTGGGGACCTAAAATATGCTGGCAAAGGCCTGTATTTCCACTTGTTCTTTCACCACAGAAGCTGTTATTCCATTCGGGAATGCAGCTCTTGTTCTATAGGAGAATATTGCTGTTATTCTGTGGAGGAATAACATTCAGTTTGGATTATCTATAGAACAGCTTTTTATTGCCAGATAAGAACAAGTCACCACAGTGTTTTCCCAGATGCAGAGGTTTGGAAAATAGCCTTTTTTCAGGAAAGACATTAAAATAATCCTTATTCTGACTGTAATCTGGAATTAATCCAGATTGCATCAATATTCAGGTGAGAACGAGGAGGCTGCAAGCCTCTGGGATCAGGAGGAACGTGGAGCATTTAGCCAGGAAACTGTTAATCACTTTTTTCCCTGGTCCCGATAGGCATCTCTTTGTGCAGGAGGACTGGAGGAGGAGGAATGGAGCTGCTTGCTCCTGCCTTCTCCAAACTGCTGGATCACCCCCCGGGTCCAGAGGGATGCCCAGCTCCTACAGAGGAACGTATTGAATTTTGTTTCCTTCCAAATGTTGAGCCCTGGCCAGTAAAAGCTTTGGTCTCCCCAAGAATCCTCGGAATGCTGTTACGGAGTTTTGTCCGTTGAGCTGCTCAGCAGCCTCGAATCAATGAGTCAGTAAAGGGCAATCATATGAACAGAAGATAATTTGTTTTAGAGAAGTTATAACTCATGTTCTGAGGCTGAACTATTATATTCTGCCCCGCTTGCAGGGGACGGGGTGTCCTGGTCGGGTCTGTATGGATTAGACACGTATAAATTGAATTAATAGCACTTTTTCATAGCCCAACAGTCCTGCTAAAGAAACCCTGTGAGTAAAGCAAACAAAAATGTATTAAGTTGTCTCAAATCAAACACCAGACGTTTCTCTAGCTACTTGTTGGCCCGTGCCCAGCGTGCTGGGCCTGGAGAGTCACCCGAAGTTTGCACAAGAAGGGATCCAAAGACCTTTCTCATTTATATGAGCACGAAAGAAAAATGCATGAAAGAGGGACATTATGGGCTGTGATTTCTGGAGGCATTTGAGTTATAACATATTGTGTGGTCTGGCACATTCATCCCCAAAAAAGCTCATAAAAAAAGAGGAATGTCACTGTTCCCCACTGCTATATTTGAAATGTTTTCTCCTAAATTTCCTTGCTGCAGAATAAGAAAGATTGATTCCTGAGCAAGGCTCTTCCCAAAGAAATCCTAATAAATAGACCTTGTTTGTCTCTGTGAGCAATTACTTAGGGTATAAATACAGGGAATCAAAATAGAAAATCATTTTAATATTGTTCTTTGCTTAAATTCTTTATTAGATTTTATGAAGATTTGTAGTATGAGATGATATAAAACTGTGCTGCCTCCTGTTTGGTCTGTTCAGGTTCATCTTGCTGCTTCTCTAACAAGCAATGTTAATTAGGTGTATAGAAAATTTATCTCATTGCCTTAAGATGGTTTCTTAGAACGAGTGATCCTCTAGCAGAGAAATGCTCGTAACCTAATTAATACAATTTAAAACTTATACCTAAATATAAGGTGATGCACTTGCATGTCTTGAATATTCTGCTTAAAAGCTTCTTGCTGTGTCTCTGCTCGCTGAAATACCTGGAGGTAAATCCTTTGGAAATCTTAAACACCATCCTGTCTTTTAATACCAAAATTCCTGGTTTGGGGAGAGGATGCCTGGATTTTCAGCTCCAGGAGAGGTTCGGGGCTTCAGGGGAGGCGTGGGCACCTTTCATGTCCTCCAGAGGGTGGGTCGAGGGGGGAAACTGGATGCAGGGAGGATTTTTTGGATGAATAAGCAAGAAAAAAGTGTGAACAACCTGAAAAGATGTGAATCCTCTCCAGGGTTCCTGAGCTGCAGCTCTGGAATCATCCCTCCAGAATAACCTGTTTGCTTGGCGGGTTTCAGCTCTCACAGAACCTGCTTTAGTCAACTAAAGCAGATTCATATGCAATAGTTTGAGTTTAAACAAATCCCTGTATTCAAATAGGGGGGAAAATCACATTGTTATTCCGTGGCAAACCTCCATGGGTTCTTAAATCATTAAATCTGAGCAGATTGGGAAATAAATCAGCCTGGGAAGGGAACCAGATCATGCACGGACAGGACATGTCTGATAGCCTTTCTTCAAGGTCTCATTTCATTTGGCCTTTATATTCTGCTTTTAGTTGGGAAGTTAAATCCACAAAGGTCATTTGAAAAGCTTCAGATTATAGATGGAAAGCCCTTTTAATCTTTTCTAATAAATAGCTGAGCAGGGAATAAATCTATTGGGAGCTGAGCTCTGATGTCAAGCCTCAGCACAAAATGTCCATACACGAGCAGCACTTGGAAATTATCTCAGAAATTATAATTACCTTAAATAAATTTGACTTAGAAGAAAAGGTGTGTGATTATGAAAACTGGTTTAATAAATGAAGCATTAATTGGACCCAGTGGCTTGGTAGATTCTGTCACCATGGTCTGGATGATTATTAAAGTGATTTAGGCACAACTGAAAACAGCAGTTTCAGTTCAGAGATTTCTTTTAAATGGCAATAAATGACTCTCTCCAGTCAGTGCTTTGGTAAGGCAGGGTCGGAATAAAAGCTTTGCATAATAAAGACTTAAAAGCATTTTGATTTTGCAAAAGCAAGAGCAGCAAGTGGAAACGAGGATGTCTGAAATGCTGAAAATACTCTGGGTTATGCCAGTGCTGTGTATGACATTGTCTAACATGTGAGTAGCCTTCAAAGCATTTTCCCCCCCTAATTCCACATATAATTAGAAAGCAGCTTCCTCTAGCTCATTAAAATGTAGAGTCCTGTTGGAGCAATGTACTCGTATATTTATTTAAGTGAATAAAGCACAGCTTTAATGCAGACTGTAATAACTACAAACATTAAATCTATTCTGTGCAGCTCACACTTTATTTTTAACCAGTGTTTAGCTTCTCTTCACGAACACGAGCTTGCAAAGGAACAACGGTCCCTCGTTGGATTATTTTGTGAACCACTCAACAAACTTTCCCCATCCCCTTTTTTTTGATGTGAAATGATAGGAAAATCCCTCAAGTTCAGTTGTGAGTGATGCCCATGGAAATCAGGCAAGGCAGTGGCTTTTCCAGCATAACGATGGCATCTCCCTCTTTTCACAGGCGTTTGGAAATGCAAAAACAGCCCATAACAACAACTCCAGTCGCTTTGGCAAATTCATCCAAGTGAATTACCAGGAGACGGGCACCGTGCGAGGGTAAGTGGGAACGGGGGGAGGGTGCTGGATGTACCCAAACCTAAACAGGCTGCAGTAGGGGGTTAATTGCTTTGGCCAGTATCTTTCCCAAAATGGAGATAAGAAAAGAAAAATACATAGGTTTTAGCATATTAAAATCTGCTGGCATGGGAATACTGGTGCATCCAAGGTGGATGTTGAGGTGTGGATACACCTGAGCTGGCTTCAAGCCAGTTGAGCTCTCTTTAATCCTGATGTCAAATTTATAATGAACCTGAAAAGCAACTTCTCCTCCTCAGAGAGGAGTTAAGGCAGGAAAGGGGAACGTTTTAGCTGTGATGGGTTGGGGGCTGGAGCAGTAGATGTGTAGTGAAAGGTTTGGCTCAAGCTCAGGAAGAGAAAGCCAAGGGGAGGATTTAATCTCTGGCTGGGAGTTCTGGAGGCCGTTGAGCCACACTCCTCTTGCTCACTGCCTGATTCCCCCCAGGCTCTCCGTGCAAGTTTCTCCTTAACCCAGTCCTTGACCAGTGAAGGCCTCTTTCTCCTCCCAGGCAAGATCCTTGTCTCCAGTGTGGTTCTCCTCAGTTTATTTCAGCATTGGAAATTTGAGAGCAGCCCTAAGGAGAAGAATTTTGGGGTGGTGGTTGATGAGAAGCTCATGGGCATGTGCACTAGGAACCCAGAAACCCCCCCTGCCCTGGGCTGAACCCGCAGCATGGGCAGCAGAAATGGGGGGAATTCTGCCCCCTACTCCATTCAGGTGAGACCCCACCTGCAGAGCTGCCCCAGCCCTGGGGCCCATCACAGGAAGGACCTGGAGCTGCTGGAGAGAATCCAGAGGTGGCCGTGGAGATGCTCCAAGGGCTGGAGCCCCTCTGCTCTGGAGCCAGGCTGGGAGAGCTGGGGGTGCTCACCTGGAGAAGAGAAGGCTCCAGGGAGACCTCAGAGCCCCTGCCAGGGCCTAAAGGGGCTCCAGGAGAGCTGGAGAGGGACTGGGGACAAGGCATGGAGGGACTTTGGACAAGGGGGAATGGCTTCCCACTGCCAGAGGGCAGGGCTAGATGGGATATTGGGAAGGAGCTCTTGGCTGTGAGTCTGGAGAGGCCCTGGCACAGGGTGCCCAGAGAAGCTGTGGCTGCCCCTGGATCCCTGGCAGTGTCCAAGGCCAGGTTGAATGGGGCTGAGAGCAGCCTGGGCTAGTGGAAGGTGTCTCTGCCCAAGGCAGGGGGTGGAGCTGCCTAAACCCAGCTTTCTCTCTGGCTTTAGATGATTTCCATGGCATCAGATTATCACCAAGGAGCTGTAAATGAGAAGGGCTTCGTTAACTTTTTCCGGGCAACAACTGACAGAACAAGAGGACACAGTCTTAAGTTGCGCCAAGGGAAATATAGGTTAGATATTAGGAGAAACTTTTTTACAGAAAGAGTGATAAAATACTGGAATGGTCTACCTGGGGAGGTGGTGGAATCACCATCCCTGGACGTGTTTAAAAAGAGATTGGATGTGGCACTCAGTGCCATGGTTTAGTTTAGTTGAGGTGTTAGGACAGAGGTTGGACTCGATGATCTTGAAGGTCTCTTCCAACCTGGTAATTCTGTGATTCTGTGATTCTGTAACTCCCCTTTTTGTCCAGGTTAACTGAGTCAGTTGGAAAAATGAGGAGTAGAAACAGCATTCCAGAGGCTGTATAATTTCTGCAGCTGGCTAAGAGACCTCTTACTGGGACTTTGCTGTTATTTTAGAGAATTGCTTTTAAAATTTTTTTGCTTTCTTATTTTCCAGCAGAACAGTATCACACAAAGAGCTGCCATTAATTTTTCAATGAGCTCGGGTACTCCACGTCTCTTCCCGCTGGTTTTGCATCCTACGTAAAACCTGATGTTCTTTTATTTCCCTTATTTAATTCTGGTGCACGGTTCTCTTAAAAGGATAAACCTCATTTTTTTAATACCTCCTGGGTAACAAGAATCCAACAAATGCCTTAACTATGTATTATCTTGGCATGATGTGTCAGTGCTGTGGTTGTGGCCTCTATTTTTACTTGGCAGAGATGTGAAAATAACATTATATTCATATATTTTAGTTCATAAAATAGGAGGAATTTTCTTTGCTTTTTAAAAAATGAGCTTTCTTGGTCTTTGGTTGCACAGCGTGATGTGACGGTACTCTGCTATGAGCTTGCAGCGCTCCCCCAGTGAAAATAAAAGATGTTTAAAGAAAAATAAAAGCATTTTAAAAACAAAAAGTATATGTGGCATACAGGCCCACATTTTTTTTTCCAGTGAAAGAAGATTTTTGTAAAAACTTAACCTAGATTTTTTTAGCACAACCCAAATCAATTATCACCCTGTGTTCTGCATATCAGTAGCTTTGGTAATGGAACTATAATTTGCAGCCCCGAATCAGAGTTTTCCTCTCTTCAGAGGTTGAAAATAGCAGCTGGATATTTGCTTACAACCCCTCTGAGTGTAGTCACCCAAAACTTGAAGAGATGGAACAGGCAGGAGTTTGAGCAGGACCCAGCCCCACCCCGTGAGATGAAGTCTTGGAAGGTCTCTCAGGCTGATGGAACAGGAGCAGTGCTGCACATCAGGGCATTCCCAGGGGGGCTCCTGCATCTCGGATGTCCTGGTCCATGATAAGCCAGGCCTGGAGGAACCTGCTCGGTCCCCGTGGGATGATCAAAAGCCTTGACACCTGACAGGCTCCATGAAGTGGCAGAGGAGCCAGATAGGAGAGGTTTAAATCAAAGCCCTGTGAAATACAGGCTCTCTGTGCTTAAATCAGTGTTTCACACAAGATCGTCCCCTCAGAGCTTCTTTTCTTTGCTCTTAGAGGTAGAACTGACATAGCTGACAGTGGTAAAGAAAAAGAAATTTGAAGACATCAACTTTTTAAGACCTAAGTTGGTTTTCCTATTCACTGTCCTGTTACAAGAGGGAACAGATGTTGTTCTTAGGACATGGATTCATTGTGACCTTTGCACTACGTAAGAAGCATTTTACCAAAATAACATTGTAGTTGCATCTATTAAAAAAAATTAAAAGTTAAATATAAAATAAAATTTTAAAAATAGGAACTTTCCAAAATAAAATTTAAAAAATGAAACTAAAATTTAAAAATAAATAAATAAATAAATAAATTTCCCCTGATTTAAATCGTGGTTGGGACCAGATGACCTCCAGGAGACCTTTCCAATCTAAATTATTGCCTAAGAATGATTTTTGGGGTGGTTTATGATAGGAGCAGAAATGACAGGGGTGGGGATGAATGTCAAGAGTGGATGTGGTGCAGGTTGTTGTACAGCCGTGTCTGAGCCATTATCCAGTGGGATCCCATCAGTGGGATCTGGGATGCTCTCATTTGTGTGTTCCCTGACCCTGCAGTGAATTCATGGCTTGGGAAGGAAAAATTTGGTTCAGGTCAAAAAGGGAACGTAGAAACCCCATAAGCCTGTCAGTGAGGAATATCCATAGACTGCTTCCAGCTTCCTCCCAGGGAATAACAGGAATACAGCTTTGCTGTCTGTCTTCCTTTACTCCTCCTGTCCAGCAAGATCACCTCATGGGGAGCTGGATTTGCCGCTTTCGGTAGCCTCTCCCAAGAGTTGCCATAAGAATTTTCACAAAACCTCTGCAGCGTGACCAGATTATTTATATTTTATTTTTTATGGAAGGAAGGGAGAAAGTTGGGCTGTAGGTAATAATTAGATCTGGCTTTCCCATCTATGGTGGAGGAGTGAGTGTGGAAGCACCTCCTTGTCCCACCATGCCCAAGGTTCGTTGGGTTTCCTGATTCCTGCGTAGCTCCCACTGTCAGTGCCACGTCACCGGGCATCTGTCACCGGAAAAGCACAGCTCCATCATCCAAACTGCCACTTAGAACTCCGGCTTCTAAATCCCTGTCATTACTGGTTAGGTTTGTTTGGAAGAAAAAAACCTGGGGAAGCTTTGTTTAACTCGACAAACTTGAAAAAAGTATTTAATATGTAGATTGAGCATGTTTGTTGTGGAGGCTCTTAGGAGAAAATGTAAACTGCAATGAGGAACTTTCGCAATTGTTTATTTTTTTTGACTGGAGCCACAAGTTAATAACTCAAATTTTTGGTGAGAAGTGGCTCTTCTGGAAGAGGGAAAGGGGATCTGGGGACCGATTCTGCAGCTAAATGGCATCTTGCACACTTCTGCACGCAGATGTATCTCCGTGTGCACGGCTCCTGGGCTGCAGGCAATGGGATTTTGCTGGCTTTGGATGAAGTAGGGATCCGAGCTCCTTCCTTGCTGTCAACATTTCTCCTGCCCATAGGCTGACGCATCTGAGATCATGTTTTTCGGATCCAAGTTAGTGTTGGCTTGGTATCAAACCAGAAAAACCTCAAAAGCCAAACATAATATTGGGCTTGTTCTGCCGAGGAAGAAATTTATATAACTAAGTGAAACAAGGCTGAAACTTCTTTGTGTGGGTACCAAGGCTGAAGCCCCCGGTAAAGCTGTGTTCGTTGAAGCTGAGTATCAGGTCAATGAATGATGCTTTGATTTTTTCCTTGCAGAGCTTATGTTGAAAAATACCTCCTGGAGAAGTCCCGACTGGTCTATCAGGAGCACAACGAGCGGTGGGTGCCTCTGTCTTGCCCAAGGCTTGGGTTTAACTCCCGTACGTGGCACAGATAACTTAAATCCCTGGTGGAGCTGGCACGGAGGATCAGGATTTTCGTGCTCCTAACCCTGTACTGCAAAGATTAATGATGCGTTTTATATTTGAATATTTTGTTGTTTGGGGAGAAATGTGTGAATGGAGGGAATAAACTCCATTATTTTATCAACAGTCTTTGACTTACCATGGAATCATAGAATGGGTTGGGTTGGAAGGGACCCTTAAAGACCATCTTGTTCCAACCCCTGCCATCAGCAGGGGACCTTCCACTACAATATTGTCACATTTCATTTAATTTTCATTGTCTTTATGGCATATGGATTATTATGTACCACTTCATTCTTGTGCAACTTGTGAACTATTTAATGTGTCATTTCAGGAGAGACACATGGTATTTTCATTCTTCTTTGTAGTTCACTGAAGCCTTCAGAGGGGCCTCTAGAAAGAGCCAAAATTATATAGAGAACGAACTTATGTGAAGTGTTCTTTCCTAATTGCAGCATTTGTTGCATAGTCCTCTCCTCTCTCAGCAATTATTATTCCACTTTTAAATAATTTTGCTGCCTTTAGTTGTCTTTCAACTCTTGGCACTTCTGGCTGTGTTTCCCTTTGGAGACAGATGTGTGAGTTTTCTGGAATGCTCCAGGGCTGTTCCTGGAGTTAAAGAGCATCTACAGCCTTGACAAACGTCCTCTTGGGTGTTGCAAGATGATTAAACTTGGATCCTCTTGGATAACATCCAACATAAAAGCAGAGTTTTAATATTAGAAAGAAATGGTGTTAATCTGTGTTAGAGTCGTCTGGAAGCAGAACAGATGAGTGTCCCTTGGGGTGGGTTTAGCATTAGTGATATTCAGGTATTTTGAATATTTGAGTTTTTGAATACTTGAAGATTTTTCAGTCGTGTCTCATGGAACTGCAACTGCAAAGTCGTTGCCTTTTTAATGGTAATAAGGTATTAAAAATTATAATTTCTGCATTGCAAGGAAATATGTTGTGATTCTAATAAAGGAGGTGCAGCTAGGGGGAGGGTCAGGCTCTGCTCCCGGAGAACAAGGGAGAGGACAAGGGAAGACAGTCTCAAGCTATGCCAGGGGAGGCTCAGATTGGAGAGCAGGAGGAATTTCTTCCTGGACAGGGTCATCAGGCATTGTAAGGGGCTGCCCAGGGATGTTTGGAGTTGCCTTCCTGAGAGGTGTTCCAGGAACTCCTGGATGTGGCACTCAGTGCTCTGGGCTTGGGACAAGGTGGGGACTGGGTGCAGGTTGGACTCAATGGTCTGGGAGGTCTTTTCCCACCTAAATGATTGTGGGATTCTGTGAAATACGTAGGCATTGCACATGGTTCTGAAGGACAACCTGATCATCCTAGCTAGAAATTCTTCAAGTAGGTTCTAGGGCAGTGTCTGTCCTTGGATGGAGAAGAGGGATCTCATTCTCCATGACATAATTGAATCTGTTCCATCCCTGCACAGCAGGTACGGGCCAGCTCTAAACGGTGTCAGGCCTGAGCTTGGGAGCTGGAAAATCAGGTTGAGAGGTTTCCATGTGCCTCTGCTCAGTGCTGCTGCTCATTTTCAAGTCTAACAGCTTTCGTTTTTCATTTGTCACCAGGAACTACCATGTATTTTATTACCTCCTGGCAGGAGCGAGCGAGGAGGAGAGATCAGCATTTCACCTGAAGCAGCCGGAGGAATATCATTACCTCAACCAGGTGGGAATGCTATACAGGAATACAATCCATGCTCTTGCCTTTTCTTCTGCGGATATTTAATGCTAATAAAGACGAGGTGCAGAGTAGTAAAAGTGGGGGTTTTTAAAGGTGTGGAGTAGTAAAAGTGGGGTTTAATGGTTTATAGGAAGTCTTCTGTCATTGGAATAATTCTGCGTTAGCAATCTGAACACCTGGTAATGTTTCAGGGAAAAATAGTCAGTGTCTTCTGTACCTGGGATATGTTAAATATATTGAGTTTTTGATTGCTGGAGGGAGAAACAGTCAGAATTTCTCTGCTCTCTGTGTGAATGTCATTTACTCATTAACATCTGTCTCCGGAGCAGGAGAAAAGGGGAAAATGTGACATACTGGGATATAACATCTTGCATGAGGAAGTCCTAATTCTGTAGCTTCTGGCTGGCTTTTAGCACGACCCTTTGAATTTAACAATAGAACAAGTCTAACACAACTAAAACCACAGCAACCATTGAAAACCTGGGAAAATAATGATGGATGAGGTGTTACCAACAGTAGAATAAATTCAGTTTACATGATGATAATTTTATAATAAACTGATTTACTTCAGGTATTTAAGCAGTTATCCAGTGACTCTTGCAAATAGGGACTTCAAAAAGAGCAAAAATAGGAGGAATATGTGGAAGAGGAGTTAAGTTACATGTTGATTTTAACTAATTGCAATTTTCTTGGTGCTGAAACAGGAGGAGCAATAAAGAGTGATTTAGCCCCTAAACTGGAGAGAAACTTGGACCCACAGCCCAACCCAAATAGCCTTTAGTCTTTTTAGAAATATAACTTCACTCAGGAATAGCTCTCAGTTACCAGGGACTTTTTAAAGCTAGCAATCAACACCAGAACCCATTGTATATTAATGGCTCCCACCCATCCATTGCAGGATTGGGGAATATTCCCAAGTGAGGAACACTCTGAGGGCTGGAGGCTCTTTGCTGGAGTTTCCGTGCCTCAGGCGTTGGTTGGAGAACGTGGTGTGATCTCCAGCACCATCTGTGCTGCAGTTTTGCAGCAGGAAGGTGCCAAGATGGAATGTTTTGTCAGATTCCCAGGTTTTGTTGGGCCATCCGGTCGCTTTCTGTTAGTTGAAAACATTACTTTTAATTACAGTACTTTTTTTTACATAGTAGTTTAAGAGCGTTTATATTTAAAGGAAAATTAGAAATCTAATGGCACGTAGTGTGGGGAACCAGTAGGAATGTTATAATTTAGGGTGAAATGTTTAATTTAATCTAAATTAAGGTGCTGTGGGGCAAGTAAGCTGCAGAAGGCTGCTGAGATCCAGTGGATCAGGGAAAGCAGACTCTGGACTTCCCTGAACACAGTGTGTGGACAGTAGTGACACTCTGAATTTTTGGGAGGCTTTCAAATAATTTTTTAAAAATTAGGATTAGAGTTAACACTGACAACTATGGGAAAACAGCGCCTTTAGATGTGGTCGGGGCATGGTTTCACATGAAGACCATCTGACAGTGCAGTAGCAGCTTTTCCCTAGAGAAAGGAAAAGGAAAATAAGGAGAAAAAGGAAAAAAGAGGTAGTGGAGAAATGGAAAAAGAAACTTGGGAGACATTTAAGGGAAAAATTGTAAAATGACCCTTGAACATTTGCAGTCTCTTCTTAAGTGTGTCCTGGGGAAGACCTTGCCTTTTTAAAAGGAAAAAGTACCAGCTCAGAAATGAACTAAAGTGTTTTACTGAAAATTAAATATTCATATAGAGACGCCATAAAATATTGAACCAGGCCCCTGAAGTGAAGGAGTGACTCAGTCCTGAGTCAGGCTTTACTTTCCTCCTCCCAGGTTCCTCGGCTCTTGTTGTGTTATGCAAAACAAATGGGGAGTTTGCTTTGCAGATGAGAAATAATCTATTCAGATACTTCACCAAAATCTGCTCGGTAAATGCAGGCAGCAGATTGAAAAATAAAGATTTCAATTTATTTTTAAATGCAAATTTATTCAAAGTGTCCCCTGAGTATGGGGGACTTTTCCATCTCTCCCCCAATGGCAGGTGCACCCACCCCTGCACACTCTGCACCTCACTGAATATTTTCTGTGCTGATTGTTAACTTTTACCCATTTTGAAATCAGTCATTTGCAGATCTAGATCCTTATTTTCAGCTCCTCAGGAGCTCCAGTGCCGTCTCTCTCCCTCTTGGGACTGGTCACTGACGCATGCTTTGACTTCGACTCCATCTCTGTCTGATTGGAAAAAGACAGAAATTCCTAAAAAGCTTGGTGCGTTGCTTGGAAGAATCTCACTTTTGCTGCACTTGTGTGTGTCTGGAGCAGAGGTTGAGTAGAAACAAACCAAATCTGCTCTTCAGTGGGATTTTGGCATCAGTGGCTCTTCAGCTCCAGGTGAACCAAGGAGCTGAAGAGTTCTTCCCCAACTGTGGAGAAGAAGAAAAGGTTTTAGTATCCATTAGGATTATTGATGAGAGGGCCTTGCTGATACACTGTGAGCAGGAAGCAGCACCAGGAATGCAAAAGCATCATAAATCTTCCCTTAAAACAAATAAAACTAGGGAATTACTCTGCAGAATAACAGCAATCATTTTCCTGGTTAGGGAGCAGGTCGTGGGGGTGATTTGGGTTGGGAACACCACTTAACCCGCTCTGCCTTGCTTTCAGATGACAAAGAAACCCCTCAGACAGAGCTGGGATGATTATTGCTATGACTCGGAGCCGGTCAGTACAAGAACCCGCCTCTCTCGTGTTGCTGGTGCAGGGCTGCTCTCACTTGAGTATTTTAGGGACATCAAGAAACCCAAATCCAGTGAAGTTTAACCCATTAACCACCCTTTGCCCTGCAGTGGTGTTGCTTGTGACAGTACAGATGTTTTTTTCCCTTGCCCTTTTTTGGTTCCTTCCATTTGAAAAGCTTCTTCAGCAGCTGGAGATGGTCAGCTCTCTACAGTCATCTCAGTTTTAGAAAACTAGGGGGGTTTTCATTCCTTCCTGATGGAATACGTGATGATTTATGGAAATTGTGATGTGGCAGCGACGTGAAAATTGAAATTCCATTCCAATAAAACAGCAAATCAGTGTCTTGAAGCCCCAAGAGATGCATCAGTTCATGCTGGTTGTAGTGGTGTATCTGCTCTGCAGCTTCCAGGGAAAAACAGACAAATCCAAAAACATCCCCCCAGCCATCTGTGAGAAAATCAAATCCTGATATTGTTCAGAGTGCAGAAACAATTCCTTCTCCTAAAATACTTCTGCTGACATGATCATCCTTTCCAAATGGATCGTCCCAAAAAAGAGAATGGTGAAGCTTCTCTCCGTTCCCTGGCTCCTCCTGCGCCACCGCCGTGCTCTGGGTGTCTGTGTGTCCCGTGGTGCTCCCCGTGGGTGTGTCCTGCATGTGGAAGCATGTTTGGCATCTGCTGCATGTCTTTCCTGCTAGTTCTCCCATGTGCTTGATGGTTGCCAAAGTCTTGCTGATGCATCTGGAAGAGTAAGAGGTGATCTAGGAAGGAGCTGGGATTCACTCGGGCTAAACAAGTGTCTTAACAGCAACATTTCCCTGCAAATCCTTAGGAGGGGAGGAAGGAATTTCCCTCACAAGGTTAAAAATATTGAATATTGGATTGTCATCCTTAATCCATCAGCATCCTTAGAGGTCCTGCAGGAGCAGGCAGTGATGAGCAGATGCTGTTCTAGACCTTTATAAGTTGGAAAGCCCGTAATTGCTTTAGGAATGGGTTGGTACAACTTGCTGAAGGAATTAAAATGAAAACAACCCCAAAATTTGGAACCTTTTCCTGGTGTGACCAAGACCAGCCTGGGGGGCTGCCATGTCTGTGTCCTTATTCTGCACAACAAAACCACGTGTCATTACCATTTGGCTGTTTATTTGCTAATTTATTTAGAATAATTTTATTTGGGATCATTTTCTGTGGTATTCCTGGTAAATCACGTCTTGGCTTCAGTTGATGATTCACTCCTAAGCCTACCCTGGGCTTCTCCCCATACCTATGGACTCAGCGTGCTGCAGACACCAAGTTTATAAAGAAACTGTTTTATCCCCTCTAAATTTTCCATGGAAATCCAGGGATCGCTTCGATGCGACTGTAGGAAGCAGGGGACTCTCTTTTCCTGGGAAACTAATTGCTCTGGCAGGATATTATCGGCAAGTTAGGTCTATGGGGATGGACTTTGTGATGCTTGTCTGCTCTAATATCAAGGGCACTCCTCTATTTTATAATTATCCTCCATTTATCATCCATTAGGAAGTGGTCCCGTGCTGGAACACTGCAGAGAGTATCCGCTTTTAAGTAGAGAATTTGCTAAAAGCCTTTCCATGTGGATTAATGAGTCGGGCAATTGTTATGTAAATCATTAATTAAATTGCCTTTGGCGTAGATTGTGCTACTTCGGAGTTGTCCGGGGTATTTTGCTGTTGATTCGTGACTCAGTTTTGGAGGAATGATGCCAGAAAATGAAAATGTCTCCTGGAATGTGGAGTGCCACTAAAAGCACCACTTGGTGTCTTTAAAACAAGCTTTAAGGCAGCCTAATTTGCAGGATTTGTGGGCGTGTTGTTGTCCTGCCAAGTCCAGGTCCTGCCAGAACAAGGGTGGGAGGTTCTGCTGAGTTCTCAGTGTAAGTACAGTGGCCGAGGAAGACAAGGTTGGAGTTGAGGAGGGACAAGGTCTTATCCTGAGGTTTTATGGTGTAAATAATCAGTGCCGGTGCCTGTGGTGTCCCTGCTCTTGGTGGAGGTGTCATTGTTGTGTTCCTTTGGACAGCTCTGGAACAGGGTCGTTTCCAGTCACCTCCTAATGGAGGGTGAAAATGCCCTTTTCTAATGACTGTTTCCTAAAACAGGCTGGTATTTTCTCCTGGAATTTCAATCCCTGCCTTCATCAATGTTGTGCGTGGTTTTAAATGGTTTTACTGTTCAACAGCTCCAAATTCACTTTGCCCATGGAGCATTAACTTGTCCCTGAGGACAATTGATTAAAAAATTTCGATTTTCTTGTCCAATTGCACTTCTCTGGCTTTTAGTGCAGTTGTGTGGGAGTCTCCTATGTTGCAATAAATATTTTAAATATGTAAACAATATAATAAATAATAGTATTGACATTTAAATATATCAATAATATAAATAAATATCCTAAATAACGATTTTCCACTCTAATAATAACTGTGGCTGTAATGATGCTCTGGAGTGGGATGAAGAACTTCGTTGATATGGTTGTGAGGCTTTAAATGCTGTAAAATCCAAAGCTGATACTATAGAATAACTTCATTCTGTATATTCTGTATTTATGATTAATTTTCTGTACTATCAGTGAGTACAAGTGCCTTTTAAGTGACTTACATAACCCTGTTTAATCCAGACTTTCTTAATTATTTGTGCAAAATTTTTTGCACATTTGGTTGTGTGATAAATATGATTTACAGGAAATGGTCAAAATAAACTGTGTGCATTCAGCTGCTTAATTAATTCCAACTGCAGCTACAATTTTTATTTGTATTCTTTTAATAGACTTTATAGAATCTTATAGAATTTTTATTTATATTTACTTACACTTGGATTAACTTGTTGAAAGTCTCTACTTGTAGAAAGTCTTGATTTAAGTGTTAGTAAAATATTCTGAGGTTTAAAATAACACGATATTGTGTGATACACAATAAACTAATTTTGATTCATAGATGGGTAATTTTTATAGGCAGCAATGGGTAAAATATTCAATATATAGGCTACGAAGGCAGAGAGAAGACTAAATAATCCATGGGAGGCATACAGTGAGCCAAAGCAGAAGGAATTTGGCATTAATGGTCTATATATTCATTTAAAGAGCATTTCTGTTCCCTAAATATTGGAGCAGGACAACTTTGGTTGGGTCTGGAATGTCACGGGATTTTTCTGAAAATGTCAGTGGCTGATATCAAGGAAAAACTAAACTGTTCAGGCACGTGAGCCTCCAAGAAGTATAAAATATCCTGGATTTCAAATTCTCCTGATTTTGAAATAACTTCTTGGTAGTTCAAATAAAGTTACTGAAAAATATATTTAAAGCTTTGCCTTTCCCACACAGGATTTAATGCACTGATCATTTACATGAAGTTATCTGAATTCTAGTTAAAAGCTGAATTTTCCTCTTTAGTTATAGGATTGAATGTGGAATAAACTGCTTGTAAATGTGCAACAAATTTCATCTTGTTGTTATTTCCCATCCTTTTTGTGTATGAGTTGTCCCACACTGACTAGCTCTCACCATACTGTTCGAATGGGGTGGCTCACCTGGGGAAACAAGGACGTGTCTCCAGAAAATATTAGCCAAAAATGCTATTTTTCCAGTGACAGGTTGGAAATGTTGCTGATAAAGGACCTGGAGATCACTCAGTGATATTTACGGACTTGGCCATCTGGACCTGATCTGGTGTTAATTTGTGTCGGTGCTTCCTCTGTGTGTTTGATCCAACAGGATTGTTTCTCTGTGGAAGGGGAGGACCTGAAGCACGACTTTGAGCGGCTGCAGCTCGCCATGGAGATGGTGGGGTTTCTGCCCAAGACACGCAGACAGTGAGTTTATTTTCCATATTAACAGCTTGGAGATTATCCTGGTTAATGTCACCTCCATTGGCAGGGCATTGTCCAGAGAGGCTGTGGCTGCCCCATCCCCGGAGGTGTCCCAGGCCAGGCTGGACGGGGCTTGGAGCAATCTGGTCTAGTGAAAGGGGTCCCTGCCCGTGGCAGGATGGAGCCAGATGAGTTTATGGTCCCTTACAACCCAAACCATTCCGTGATTCCATGATCATTGCTGTACTTAACGATTCTCTTCATGCAAATGGAGCGTTGGCAGAAGTTGACATCTTGAAGTATTTCTCAAGTGTTCATGAATAATCACGCCTCACTCTGCATGTCATGAATGCAGAGCCTGGTTTAATCAGAAATCCTCATTATCCCTCATCAAACTTAACCCTTTGTGTGCAATTCTAGGTCTGTAGACTCATTTCCAACTGGCCTTTTTCACTAATTCACTGGATGTGCTGGTTTGAAAACTGGACTTTAGCTGGGTTGCAACACCACTGACACCATGGAGTAAGAGGGTTCATAAAGGGTCATCTCCAACCAAAATCACAAAATAATCCATCCTGTGTTGATTTTTGGCTTGAAAGGCTTGAGTAGGTTGGGAAGAACTTGATGAAAAAATTACCTCAAAGACATTTTCACCCAGCTGAGAATTTTCGGAAGCTTGTCCTTTATCCCTCACTTGTAACAAATCAATTATGAAATTAAAACCGCTTTTTCTCTATCTTTCCCACACACATGGATAAACCCAAGGATCCGAACTTGTGTGAATATGTTCTGTGTCAGAGGCTGCTTTATCAGGTTTCAGGACAAGGTTTGTCTAAAGCCTGTTGAGGGGTTTAATTGCCCAAGCAAAGCAATCAAGAAGTGTCAGGACTGAGCAGAGTTCGGTGATGCAGTAAATTCACACTTCTGATTTACTGTGCAATGATTTTTCTTGGCACACAAGTTGCTCCTGGTGAATATTGCTTGTCAAAAATAAAGTGGATTCTTCACTACACGAGCAGATTTATTTTGCTTGGCGTTGTACAACTGCAGCACAAATAAGGAACCACCTTCAGCTGAGATATAGGAAGGATGTTTTAAATACTGCTATACTTTTTGAAGTAATTTATTTATAGCAAAACATGGGGTTTCACCTTTGTGGAAACAGAGAAGAGAAATTTTTGTAATTCCATCCTGAAATTCACAATAAGCAGCCAGTATCCCTGTTTTGGAGATAAGGGAGGACTTGGAGAGGTGAAGATGAGTTGTCCAGACAAGCTGGTGGCATAGCTAGGAACCACAGTTGGGTTTATTCATTTTTAGCTCCCAAGAGAGTGTAGAAATAGGGACAAACAGGGTTTATAGCTGAAGTCAACCATGGCTCAGGAGTTGGGCTTGATGAACCTTGTGAGTCCCTTCCAACTCAGGATATTCTCTGAGTGTCTGATCCTATTTTTTTTGGAGTGGAGAAAACTTAAAAATGACCAAATTCCCTCCAAAACGGAAAAATTGGTTGGATAAATTTACTTGAAGTGTAACATCTTTTCTTTGTCTCAGTTGCTTTTATATTATCAAAGCATTTATGCTGTTTTGTACAGTCTTTTGTATAGTTCCTGGCTTGGACTAGATCCAAAAAGGTGACAAAAACATGTGTGCCAGGGGACTAAGAGGGATCACCTGCATGGCCGAGCCCACTCTCCCCCTTAATTTAGGCAATTGCATGATAAATACTTAATCTGGATATCAAGATTACTTGAGGATTTCTATTTTTCTTACAACACAGGCTGTCATTTTGTGACTGTGGGTTTGATGTGTTAAAGAATTTTCAAGGAAACCGTACGGATGCAAATTTGGTACTTGATTAAGTGAAAATCTTTTTGACATGAGGCAAAGCGGATGCTTTGGATTGAAAATTAGAGGGATGAGCCGAAGAGGGAGATGGCCCTTGGGAGTGAAATTTGCTTCTTCATTCACTTTATGAAAAACCAACCAAGTGAAAATGAATTCTCTCTGTTTAGGATTTTCTCTCTGCTGTCAGCAATCCTGCACCTGGGGAACATCCGGTACAAAAAGAAGACCTACCGGGATGACTCCATCGATATCTGCAACCCTGAAATACTTCCTGTCGTGTCGGAGCTGCTGGAGGTAAGGCTCTGCTTTCCCTTCTGAAACTCTCACACCAAACAAGCCACCTCTGGTTTAGGACAGAAAACATGCACAATTTATTTCCGGTTTCACCAAAGAGTAAGTTCTTGTGTGTTTCCGTTCCTATGGGCTGTTCATGTTTGCCAGGGAAATGGTACAGGAACTTTTTTTATTATGTTTTTCATGTAGGGTTTTTGCCCCTGCTCTTCAGCTTCAGGTTTCATTGACTGAAAATTCTGTTTCTGTGATTAAATGTGAACTGTTGCAGAACCAGTCTAGATGCAAAGCAAACCTGCTGGCCAACATGGCAATGTCTTCAATTGCCAGCCTTCAGCTCCCTTGCCCTCACCTGGTGCTCCTCAAATCTGTTCCAAAGTCTGTTTGAGGAACTCAAGTAGTTGTACGACCACAGCCCCATGTTGTGGTTCCGTGCTGGCTGTGGGAGGTGCTGAGCTCCCTCGCCATGTTTTTTGTCTGTTATTACCTGCCAGCATCCTCAAGGGTTGGGTTTGAGATGCTGGAGGCCTGTCTCATCCCTCTAGTCCTTATTTATGGGCCTGTTGTGGAGTTCTTTGGTGCATCTGTTGGTTATCTGCTGTTTAGGACCTGACACCTTGGCTTCTGTGAGCCACCTCTGTGCTGGTGCCCCTTGGGAAGGGTTTGTAGGTCTCAGCCTGGCTGGCCCAGGCCATGTCCAGCTCTGTAAATCAGTGCAAAAGCATTAAATAAGTTCTTAGGAGATCTGCTCTGTCAGCCCAAGCAGGTTATAAAACTGTGGCACTTCTTTTCATGAGAAAAGTCTTGAATGAGCCAACTTGTCCTGCTGGCCTTCAGCCTTCAAGAGCTGAGCTCAAACACCTCATGTGGACTGAAGTGGCCAGAAGCTCCCCTGGCTGTCTCACTTCACTTGAAATGCTCTAAACCTCTTGCAACTGAAATGGTTTTTTTGTAGTTGGTTATAGCAACAATTATCTTGACCCTTTTGTACTCCCGGGATGGTCTGGAAGGTGAATTTGTGCTGATTTTATGGTAGAATCGGAAGGTGACTTGTCCTTTTGTGTACACGTGGTGCTCTTCCTTATTCATTCCATTAAATAACAGTTGTGTTATCTCCCTACCTAAAGAACTTGGAAATTGGCTCTCAGGGACTTTCATAGCACTTCATTAATGCTTTGAATTTAGGGAGGGGAAAGCTTCTGTAAAATATGGTCTGAGCAGCTGGATGCTCTTTGCATCTTGGCCTTGGAGATTGCAGAAATAAACAGAAGGAAAATATGAGTTGGGAGGAGAATGTTGTTGATTTTACCCTGTTAAATGTGGCCAAGTCAGTTAAGTAATTGTTTTTTAAAAAAGTTTTGAGTAAGAGAGCGACTTAGAGATCTGAAAAAGTTCCAAGCTTTGGGTCTTTGCCTTTGCAAACAAACCCTTCTGCAACATCTGCACGTGGGGAGGTCGCGGGGTGGTTTATACACATGATTATGTGAAATGAGGCATTGGCTGAGCCATGTCAATCCAATGGTGCCTCAATGCCATGGGCTGGAACAGCACCCCCAGGTAGTGTCAACAAGATGTAAAAATAAATAAGTATATTTATTTTTCCCCATTTGAAAAAAAAAAAAACAAACCACTAGGATCTGATGTAGCTGAGCAAAGTGATAGATTTCTGTTCATCTTGGTAATTCTTTTGCAAGTTAAGTGACCATCTAGAACATAAAATCCTTGTTAATTAGATCAGGACAATGCATCCTGCACTGAGGTGGGATCTGATGAAATATATCACTGGGTTTGGGTAAGTGGTGTTGTTTGTCCCTTAAGTTGCATTTAGGTGATAATTGATCCATGGAACTGGAAATATTTGCTGCCTCCAAGTGCAAACCTTTCAATAGACCCACTGAAATCAGCTGAAGTAAAGCCCATGATCTCATTTTCAGACTTGATTTCCCTTTCTGAAATGCCATGTTTCTCTTTGCAGACCTCAACAGATGTTGCTGCTTATTCAGGTTTGACCCAAAGGGAGAACCAAAGGGTTCCAACAGATGAAACATCATTACAAAGAGCAGCCACCACTCTTTGTTCATTAGTTGCCTACTTACAACTCTCCACATTAAGTGTAATGAATTCTACTCAGCCAGAGACCTAAAATACTGGTTAAAACATTTGACACTTTGTATTTTGTCTCATTTGGGTAATTATTTTTATTACTTTTTTTTTCGTGGTCACTGAACAGTTTTGCTTTTCCCATTGTTGCTAAAATTATGAATTGGCTTGAAAAAGTTGTTAATCCCCTCTCCAGATCTTGGCATTAGACACTAATAACTGAAAAATCATCTCAGAATAAAAGTAATATGAGTTGACAAAGAGCTGAACTTCCTTTCCTATGGTCACCAGCTGCTTGGTGGGACCGTCCTGAGCACAGCAAAGGGATGGAAGAAACTGTGACCTGATACTTCCTTATCTTGGGGAAACTTTTGGGTTGATTTTTATACTCAAATGACTCATTGGATTTGTTCAGTCAAGGATTTGACATGGAAAAGAGAAGGAGAAAAATCCAGCTGGAGCTGGGCTGGCCACCTCTGAGAGCAGCCACTCTTGGGATGCAGAGGTGCTCCAGCACGGCTCCGGTGGGGATGTAGCCTCTGAGGGCAGGAGGGGAACCACCAGCCTGGCTGAAATTAAAACTTAGGCAAAACTAAGGTCTTCTCTCACTGCAAAGGGAAATCTGGCCCAAATTCTTGTGAGCTGGTTGGTTTGTGTTGGAAACTCTAAGGACAACTGGGGGAATTTCCCTGCTGCACCAATTAATACAACACCACTGCACAACTATCCTCCCTCTGTGTAATGAGATTTGTGTCCCTATAAAATGAAGCTAATACAGAGATTTTTTTTTAAGGAATCTGGGAGGAGATGATGATTTGCGATGGATTTGCTTTTTCTTAGATACCAACAACCCCAATCCAATATGTTTTTGCTTTATTGAACCATCCAGAGCAGCATTTGTTGAAACAGCAAACTGCAATATAGGATTTTGGCCAGACTCTGCAGATCATTGTTTCATTTACAGTAAAACCCTGATTCCATTTTTTTTTCAGGAATAGACATAGCGTGTGGATTATGTGATGCTTTTGGCAGGTTTTTCAGGGCCTTTGTTTAAACTCTGCTGAAATGCTGTGCCGGGGAGTGATGTCAAGGCTGCCTGATGGATCAAGCAGACGTGGAGTCCTGTGCAAGCGCTGCAAATACCCCAGGGCCTGGGCAGAAATCATAGAGGGTTGTGTAAAACTGGGTGAAACCTTTGTGTTTCTGGGGAAAAAGCTTGGAAAACCTCATTTGTGGGCTTATTAACAAAAATAATATATTAGCAATGATCTAGTTGACCTTAAAAGAGACTTTTTGTTTTCCATTGGAAGGGCAGGAACATTTCAATTGTGTGTGTTTACTAATATGGGAAATTATTTCCATGGATGGCGCATTGAGGAAGGAGAAGAAGAGTAAAAAAAACCAACGTCCCAGGAAACAAAATTCAGCTCTCCGTCTCACACCAAGAAGGAAAAAACCAGCTGGCTGAAGAAAAAGCAAGCAGGGTGCTCCCTTCGTGCCTTCCGCAGTCAGAAAAAACACTGAGGAGTATATCTCTATGTCCTTGAGAAGCTGCTTTGGAAAGTTCATCTGGGTTTTCTTTTTTCAAGCTCAGTTTAAAGGCACAGAAAAGGCACACTACTACTTTTTGGGCATAGAGCATGATAGGGGATACACATGATAGCGTCACCCCAAGACAGAGATAAATTCTGGCTTTGCTCAGTGGAGCAGTTTTGTATTCAATTTTTAGGTTTAGGTAACCAGCCTCAATGCAAATAAAGGTGAATACAAGTTATCAAGTGCCCTAAATTAGTTTTGCCAGATCTCCCAGTGCACATTTGTGTTTGGAGCTAAAGTTGGCCTCTGTGAGAGATTTATGTGCTCAAGTTCTTCTTCCACTAAAAAATGGCCTTCAGCTTCCCAGAGGGATCCCACAGGCACTGAGGCTCCTCCTGTGATAAATGTCTTGAAAATTAATTGGGGAGGGGATGAGGATTATGAAGCAGACAGTGCTTGCTTCCAGCTTTTTCTTCTGGATCTGTTTTCTGGATGATGTTTTGTGGAATCACAGAATGATTGGGGTTGGAAATGACCTCCAAAGTTCATCTGGTCCAGCATCCCTGCAATGAGCAGGGACATCTTCATCAGATGCAAAGTTTTGAGCCAGAACTAGAGTCAGGAAACTTCAGCGAATCACAGAATATGCTGAGTTGGAAGGGATCCACAAGTACCACTGAGTACAACTCCAGGCCCTTCACAGACACAGGCCCTGCACAGACTCCCCCAACAATCCCACCCTGTGCCTGAGAGCATTGTCCAAACGCTCCTGGAACTGTGGCAGCCTTGGGGCCGTGCCCATTCCCTGGGGAGCCTGTTCAGTGCCCCACCACCCTCTGGGGGAAGAACTTTTTCCCAATATCCAGCCTAAACCTCCCTAACACAGCTCCAGCCATTCCCTCGCATCCTTTCTAACTCTCTGGTTGTTTGAAAGAAAGTCTGAGGAAAAGGTTCGGCTCTTTTCCAAGAAGAGCTGATAGAAGTCTGAATTTATTTTCTGTTACGCCACACGAAGCATCTTAAGAGTGAGCACTCAGCGCTGTAATCCCTTTCTCAAATATGGGAGGAGAGACAAAACCTGATGTTTTCTTGCTCTCCGGTTGGAAATGGTTCATTTTCCTTCAGCTGCTCTAACATAATACCCCAGCATTACTGGAGGAGCAGTCTCTGCCTGCCTTGGCTCCAGCCCAGCCCTTGCTGGCTCCCTGCTCCTGCTGTGCTCTGCTGACGTTCCCAGCTGTGGCACTGCCAGTCACCCTTCACTGGCTCGTGGAGCCCGAGGCCTCCAGCCCTCTCTGGGCCCACTTGTGGCAACGAAGTCTTAAATCTGCATTTTGTCCCTGTAATTAAGATCTAAAGTCCTGTGGGCCATGTTTAAGAGGGAGAGCAGGCCATGCCCTTTAGCACCAGGAAGCAAAAATCCATGAAATGTGGCCTAAGAGTGAAACTCCCAGGGCACAAAGTAAAGGAATAAGTGGTGTTCTCCTCTTTGCTACTCTGCACCAATGGGTGTTCCTGTTTTAGTGTTTCACCCTTACTGGAGGAGGAAGTGTAGGATGTGGGGAAGCTGCAAGTATCTCCATGTCCTTAGTCATCAGCACGTGCTGAGTTTATCTTTAGAAAGCTCCAGTGGCTCCTCCCTGGCATCAGGAGTCAGCTGTGACCTTGAATGAAAATTAGGATGATTTGTCTGCACCCGTGGTGTTCATCAGCGGCGATGAAGGAATCAAGATCAAGCTCCACTGGGCGATAATTGCAGGCAGAGGCCTGGGGAGATGCAGGGATTGCATTCCCATCCTTGCCAAGAGTGTTTGTGTGCAAGAAGATGATTTGATGGGATCTCCCCAGGTCAGGAGATGAAAGATGCACATCCGCAGGTTCCCTCCATCCAGAGAGCAGGGGGAGAAGGAACCGGAGTGACCATGAGATGGGATGGTGAGGGATGGCGTGGGCAGTTGTTTAAATTGCTTAAAATCCCTGTGTTTGCTGACAAATCTTAGACTTGGAAGCGTTTGTGTTGTTGAGGAATATTTCTTTGGACTGTTTTGATTAGGAACCATCTGACACCCCTCTGCCTTGTTGCCTTGGATAATTAAAGCCGGCATGCCTACTGCAGGTTTGCAGCATCCCTGAAGTGGGATAATGGCTGGTGTGAAATTCATTTTTGTTCCAAGTTGTGCAGTTGAAGGAGAGCAGCCAATGGTCCAGCAGTCGAGAGCTGCTGGAAAAGTGTCCACAGAGCCAAAAATTACAAAATCACATATTTTGGTGAATGTAGAGGAATAGAAACCAAATGTGAAATCTTGCTGTGGATCTCTGGATGAACCAGGAGATAATTTTTTTCCCTGCTTGATTTTGAAATGTAAAATCAGATTGTAGGAACTGGGGGCTCCTGAGTAGTGCTGAGCACTAAAGAAATGAACCTTGAAGTGTCATTTCCAATGACAGAAACTTTGCTGGCAGGTGACATCATATACAGGTGACTTGATGTGTTCTGATTTCCACAGCAACAAGTTGCAGGAAGAATCAGTTGTGTAAAAACGCCCTGGATTTTATCAGGGAGACTCCCACAGTAGTAGTTTTGGCAGAAGGAGATTTTTGTACAGAGGGGCATCATTATTGCAATGGTTTGTGAGATTTCTGGCCTTCCACTGGCTTGTTTGCATTTCCTCTTCATACTAATTCCTGGATTAGACCATTAAGTCAAAGTGCATACAGTCATAGAATTGTTTTGGTTGGACAAGACCTCTAAGATCGTTGAGTTCAATTGTTAGACCACTACATTTCCCATTTTCCATGTCAAATCATAAATGCTTTCCCTGTGATAAAAATACGGCCTGGGATGGCTTCAGGAATGTGGATTTTGGTCTCCATCCAGAGGAGGTCTGGTGCCTGCATGGAGTCCTTCAGGTAGGACAAGCAGTCTGTAGAGACTTCAGTGCAGCTTCTCTGTATCAATCCACATCCATTAATTCTGGGCTCCAAGATTTTCACCCAGACCCATGATGTCTTTTTTGACTTGGAAATTTAGCGAAGATCAGTCAATGACTCAAAGTCTTTAGGTCTATCTGTTGTATTCTGGGAGAGAGGATGCCTTCTAAATTCCTCCAGGGCACCTCAAAGTAAAAGGGTCTTGAAACTGATTGGAAAGGTGGCTTTTTCCCAACAGTTGCAGCTACCAGTTAAATTGTTGGCACTGTTTTCCTCTTTGCTGAAGTGTCTGTGTTTACACAACTGATTTTTGTTCTGCAAACCTGCGAGGGCTGATAAGAGACTGTCACCTCGCCAGGAACTGGGGCTTTAAGGAGTACACATCAAGTGCCAATAGCAGAGTAAATATCAGGTGCTTTTGCAGGGTTTCTTCCTCCTTCTGACTCCTCCCCACCCTGAAAAGCACCAAAGAAACCTCCTTCACTTGGATATCTCTGAAACTGATGACACTGCTTGACTTATTCTAGAGTAATTTGTATGATTTCATCTTGACAACACTAGAAAGCTGACTTATTTTGCCAAGAAGAAGTGTGGGAGGGAGGAGCTGCACCGGGAATAAGGAAACCAATGGGAAATTGCTACAACTGGGATGCCTGAATGCAGAAAATCAGGTTCCTTTGAATACCCTGGTGTTGGGTTTCTGATGCTGGATTTATGTGCTGAGTTGGCACCTCCCAATGGCATATTTTTACCCATTGAACTTAACTCTGCAAGGGCTGGCAAAAGTGGTTTAATTATTTTTTTAATTAAATTTTGAAATTTGAATGTGTTTACACTGAATTTTAATTTTTTTTTAAGTTTAACTGTTAGCATTTTTTTAAACTGCATTTAAAATAAAAAAAGATTCCTAGAATAATCATTAACATCAGTACTTTTGTTTTAGGTGAAAGAAGAGATGCTGTTTGAGGCCCTAGTGACCAGAAAGACAGTGACAGTGGGAGAGAAGCTGATCTTACCATACAAATTGGCAGAGGTCAGTACATGATGTTTGTTATTAAAAGGCAACTCTTGGAATGGTTTTCAATACTTTGAGATGCACACTCAGGGTTTCTTTCAGTTTTTATTTATTTATGTCAAAATAACGTAGGAGAAGCTAATGAGTGTCCTGATCTAGGAAACGATTGACTTTTCTTCTGTGCCATTCCTGGAATGCAGGTTTGTACTTTATTCTGATGGTTTGTAAGTGCTTTAATGACTTGTGGTTGTGTGAGAGCTGTCCAAAGCAGAGCTGTGTGTTGCTGAGTGTGTGTGTGGTACAGGTGTTCATCTCCAGATGTCATTCCTTAACTTGGAGCACTGATTCATCCACAGCAGAGTGCTGACACAACATTCCAGGAAACTTTTACTGGCTTCTTGAGTGCCTGTCTTAGTGGTGGTATGGCAGGAGCTGCAGATCTCCATAGGAGATTCCCATTAGCTTTTTCTCAGACCCCTCACAACCTGGGCCCTTGTGTGATGCTTTGGAGCAGCCACAACTCCACCAGCTGCCCTCAGACTCCAGTGTGGTTATATGGGATCTAAATGTGATTTTCAGGAATTCTGAATTCTATTCTGTGGCTGGTAAAGAGAAACAAATTTTTTCCTGTTATATTCTTCAAAATACATAAGTTCTGTTCTGCTGAACTACTGTTTTTTGTTTGTTTCTGCCTCTAATATTCTTGTTTCCCTCAGATTAGGAACACTGAGCATCCCACCACGCTTGGTCCCTCCATTTCCTCTTGTAGGGTTGTGTGAGAATTTACAGCACCTTGAGTAGCATCTGAAGAGCAGCCTGTTGTGTCACAAATAAGTAAACACATTGTGTTGTCACTGGGGTCAGCTGGAGATATTTTGACTCCTTTTTTCTGGGGGAAAAAAAAGTATCTTTTCTCCCACTCTGAGGGTGTGTTTAAGCTCAGTAACTGTTACTGAGCTTTCATCTTTAGAAGTGAAGTGTTGTCTTTGTGCAAAGGTGGGATGTCCCCTAACAAAGGGCACACAAGGGCTCTCACTGGGTCTTTGTGATGGACATTTAATGAACGTGGTGTTTCTACTTTTTTCCTGCATCTTGGGCACAGACTTAAAGAAAAATGGCTAGAAAAGTTTAGAACTGAGCTATAACCACCCTTCTGCTCGAGGGCCCTTAGAATCATGGTATCAGAGAGTGGTCTGGATTGGAAGGGACCCTAAAGATGATCTTGTTCCAAGCTCCTGCTGTGGGCAGGGACACCTGCCGCTGGATCAGGTTGCTCCAAGCCCCATCCAGCCTGGCCTGGAACACTTCCAGGGATGGGGCAGCCACAGCTTCTCTGAGCAACCTGTGCCAGGGCCTCCCCACCCTCCCAGCCAACAATTTCTTCCCAATATCCCATCTAATCCTACTCTCTGGCAGTTTGAAGCTATTCCCTCTTGTCCAAAGTCCCTCCAGACCCTTGTCCCAAGTCCCAGCTCCCTTGGAGCCCCTTTAGGCACTGGAGCCTTCTCCTCTCCAGGCTGAACAATCCCAGTTCTCTCAGCCTTTCCTCACACAAGAGCTGCTCCATTCCTCTGGTCACTCTGGTGCCTCCTCTGGACTCGCTCCAGCAGCTCCAGGTCCTCCCTGTGCTGGACCCCAGGGCTGGGGCAGCTCTGCAGGTGGGGTCTCACCTGAGCAGGGCAGAGGGCCAGAATCCCCTCCCTGGACCTGCTGCCCAACATCTGTAGTGTACTGACACAGCTGGGAACAGTCTTACCTTGATGCTCTTTCTGTTGAGATGGAAGAAACCTCTTTAGACCTAGAGTGGCTCAGCATGAGTTTCTCAAGTGCTTTCCAGAATGTTTTTGATGATATGGCTGCTCCCAAATCTCAGGCGTCCTCTTAGAAAGATTTGTCACCAATATCAGTAGAAGAAAAGAAAGATCAGGGTGTGGTGGCTGTGGGGGAAGACAAAGGAGCACAGGGCTCCTTTGGGAATGGTTGATGTGATCTCCGTGACAAAATCATTTTGGAAGAAGCCGTGAATTGTGTTAAGATGAGCACCTCCTGTGCTTTTTGTTCACCTCCTTACATCATCAGCATTCTGACCACCAAATTTTATCCAGCAGTGACCTCGCTCTGGGAGCAGGTTCACTGCTCACAGAGCAGAATTTGAGATGCTCCAACTGGAACCTCCCCATGGTAAGAGGCCTTCTCCTGGTCTTCCTCTGGCTCAGGGAGTAGGAGGAGTGACTTAAGTTCAGATCTGTCTGAATCGGGAAGGAAGAGTGGGATTCATTTGATATTTTGGGACTTCACAAAGATTATTGATGTCTGATAATCCCCACTCATGACTCACTGGACTCTTGGCTGGTTATTCCTGTGTATTTAACAAAGGAGCATTATAGTTGGCTCCAGCGGATGGAGCCATTGAGGGTTTGAGGATTTGCAGACATGGCTCTCCCACCACAACCTCTGTAGCTCACAGGCAGCTGCCTTTCCTGATGGATGCAGCAGCTACTTTATTCTTCAGATGCCTGAGGGTTTTTTCATAGCTTGGTACACTAAAAGTTTCTGTGGAGTTTGTCTGGAAAAGACTCTGCTCCAATGGCTCTCAGAAAAAGGATTGGATAATGTCATTTTGGCATGTTCTTGCTTCTTTACACCATCAAGAAGAGCAGGTTGGATCTACCAATCTTCAGGTTGCAAGAGAGGTGGTAGATGCCACATCCCTAGAAATATCCAAGGCTGGGTTGGATGGGGCTTGGAGCAACCTGGGATAGTGGAAGGTGTCCCTTCCCATGGCAGGGGATGGATCAAGATGAGCTTTAAGGTTCCTTCCAGCCCAAACCAGTCTGGGATTCCACATAAAAAGCTTTGAGATCTTAAGTTTGGGATGGGTTTTGAGCTTTGATAAGGTTCCCTTGTGCATCTGCTCCATTCTGCAGTGTTTCATTTTCTGTGCTCAGCACAGGGGCTGATGTTTGCTGATCCCTTTCATCAGTGTTGGAGTATGTGGAGATGACAGCTCCACGCAGAAATGCTTTTCATGGAAAGTGACTGTGATCATTCCATGATCCCAGCCTGGCTCCTGAGAGATCTGCACCCTCAGGGTCCTGCTGTGACAACTGTCACTCCCCTTAATAGTCTTGAATGGGCAGAGTTGGCCCGAAGGGATCCTTCCCTTTGGTGTTTTGGAGGCATCAGGGCTGAGACTGGAATTTTATTGTCCAAGCCAAGCCTTTTCTCTTCCCCTTTCCCGAGCTGCAGCCCCGAAGCGCACGGAGAGGCCGCCGTTGTTGGATTTGCAGTGATGTCACATTCCTGGCTGTCTGCACGCTCCTGCCTTCTTGTTGTGCACTGATTGGAAACACAGTCCTGTGGTTTGGGGCTTTTTTTTAGAAACAGTGGTTTGAACGCTTGGCAACTCGCTTGAAACATTCTCCTTCAGTTGTGAATTGATACCAGACTGACTCTTCCTGGTTCTGTTCATCTTTGCAGTAATTTGGGTAAACTACATCTTTTATTCTGGCATGTTTTTGGTAGAAGGTGCTGCAAAGTGGGGACAGCTTGTGGATGGACATCATGGAATCACAGACGGGTTTGAGTTAGGAAGGACCTTAAAGCTCATCTCATTCTACCCCCTGCCATGGACAGTGACCCCCTCCACTGTCCCAGGCTGCTCCAAGCACTGTCCAGCCTGGCCTTGGACACTTCCAGGGATCCAGGGGCAGCCACAGCTTCTCTGGGCACCCTGTGCCAGGGCCTCTCCAGCCTCACAGCCAAGAGTTCCTTCCCAATATCCCATCCAACCCTGCCCTCTGGCAGTGGGAAGCCATTCCCCCTTGTCCAAAGTCCCTCCGGGCCCCTGTCCCCAGTCCCTCTCCAGCTCTCCTGGAGTCCCTTTAGGCCCTGGCAGGGGCTCTGAGGTCTCCCTGGAGCCTTCTCTTCTCCCAGCAGCTGGCAGCCTGCGGTGTTGAAGGAGAAGCTGCAACTAGCAACCACCTCCTCTCTGTTTATTCATGTCGTACTTCCTCTCTTAGGACTTCTCTTGATGGCTTTGCCCCAGGAGCTGAGTTGGGCATTTCCCTCAGGAATAATGAGCCATTTTAAAGTTGGGCAGAAATACTGACTTTGTCAACTCTATGTTTCTTTTATTAAAGTCAAGACTTTTTGATTCTTGCCCACATATTATTATGCTGGATGACCTTGGAGGATCCAAGGATTGGATTCCAGTGCCTAAAGGGGGCCCATAAGAAGGCTCCAGAGTGACTTTTTACAAGGGCCTGGAGTAACAGGACAAGGGGAAATAGCTTCAAACTGAAAGAGGGCAGGGTTAGATGGGATATTGGGAAGGAATTCCTCCCTGTGAGCGTGGGGAGGCCCTGGCACAGGCTGCCCAGAGAAGCTGTGGCTGCCCCTGGATCCCTGGCAGTGTCCAAGGCCAGGTTGGACAGGGCTTGGAGCACCCTGGGATAGTGGGAGGTGTCCCTGCCCATGGCAGGAGGTTGAATGGGATGGGCTTTAAGATCCCTCCCAACTCAAACCAGTCTCTGAATCTCTGATCTAAATCAGGTGATAGATTAAATGTAACACTGATGAAGTCCAGTGAGGACGTAGGATTCCAGCAGTTAAAATTGGTGCCTCCTGTGTGCCAGCAGTTGCTGGTGCCATCGTTTTCAGCTGAGCAAGTTCTTCCCAGAACAGAGGAGGTTTCATTTTACTTTAAGTTACCCAGGAGCATTCAAGGTGTGTGGCAGCAGCACCTGCTTGAGCAGGCCCATAGTTAGGAGCAAATAAATAGTTGTGAACCAAACTCCAGGGTGGGATCTGTTGATTCTTGGTGTGTAATCAGTGCCTGTCCTTGGGATGTTACAGGGATTATGGGATCAGCATGTGGTTCTTCAGGAAAACCCTACAAAGCATAATGTGCCATCAGCTTTTCTCATCGTTCAGTAACTCATGGTTTATTGTTAAGAGGTTGTGTCTGACCATGGTATTAACTTTTGAGTACATCCCCGTGTCTCTGGAGCTACAGCTCTTTCTGAAATTAAGGACAAGGCAGTCAAGGAGAGATCTGGTTTTGCAGGGAAAAATCAACACTACTTTGTTTTGCCTCTCATGGCTGTGGCACCAATGGCAAACATGGGCTTGATTTGAGACCCTGCAGGGGAGCTGCCAGCCTCTCTGGCTGCACCTCCGACGCCTCTGGAAATCAACAACACCACATCCATAAATAATGCTTATATTCATCTCTGGAAGCTGCCTCTTATCTCCTGCGCCACACTGGCTCATCTGCCACGGAGCTGCCTCCTGGAACCATCCATTTTTCCTTTTATAGCACTGGATGGTGTTTTAATGCAGTGTTTGAAATGACTGTGCAGTTTGGGCGAGCGCAAAGGTTTAGAAGCTTTAGGCCATAGATAAACTTAGGAAAAAGGCTGCACTTGTGTGCTGAGGTCTTGGGCTGTTGTCCAAAACAGCAGCCAAAGACTTTATCAGGAGCGAGATGGTGCGTTAATGGAGCCAGCAGCACTTCATGGGTTTCCAGAGAAATCACAGTGCAGTGTTTGGTAACAGCCAGCTGGAGAATTCCACTTCATTTAACAATGGGAAGGACCCTTGGAAAAGGCTATGGGAGCAATAGAGCCATCAGTGGTGGTAGGGGTGATTGGACTATTTTGATTCAGATCTGTCTTGAATGTTGGGCATCTCTGCAGCCACAGCCGTCTTCTCCTTGATAAGGTAAAATACATCAGGCATGTAGCTGAAATAGGGAAAAATGGTATTTTCATGGCAGCAAAGTAACATGCTGTGGGTCACTGTTGTCCTTCCCAAAGTGCCCCTCAATTCCAGACTCTGGGGTTTTTTTTCATCTATTATTATGTGCATTTTTGCAGTTATACTGAGGTAGGAAAGTTTCACAAGCCACAGTTCAGGTATTTAAAAGAAAAAAAACAGTTTCGCTAAATATCAAGTGATTTAACTAGTGTTTGGTAGGAAACATGCAGGAGCAGAGCACTTCAGTCACATCTTTGTGGAGAGCTTGAGGCTTGTTAAAAATCTTTCTCTTGATCCTGTTTGTAATCTGAGTATCATCTTAATCCATGCGAGGAATTGCCCTCCTGGGCCACGTCTGTCTTCCTCCTTCTATCTAAATAATCCAAGGAATTCAGGTTTTTTCCATCTCCGCTCACTGCAGGGCTCCAAGGCCATTAGAGTATGCCTTGACTCATCCACTCATTTACCTCTCTCAAATCCATCTTGGTTGGTGGTTCCATCCCCTTTCCATCGCGCCGGAGATGAGCCTGTGGCCGAGCTCCCCAACCATCCCTGCCTGGTTTCCATCCCATCTGTTCTGTTTATCGGGCTGGTGTCCAGCACTAGCTTGTCTGTTTTTCACCAGTCTCTGCATTTTTCCTTGTTCTTCAAACAATGAGGAAAAACTCATTATCAGAGTAAATACATCTGTTAGTGACCCCTCCTTTACATTACTCCAGAAAAAAAAAATTTCCATTCTGTTTTCAATTCATTTAACTCAGTTGGTATTTCTTAAGCAAGTGACTTTGCTAATAGACATTATTTTAACAGATCTTTATAATTTTAAGACATTTGTGATCAAGGACTTTTTACCCTAAGGGTTAGAAAGCAAATTAATTAACACTTTCAGGAGAAGTCTGATGTGAAATTGTGCAGCAGAAGGGAAATAAAAGATGTGAGACAAGTTCTTGGGCAACAACTGACCTGATTCTTGCCTTTCTTTAATTCTGGAGAGCTGTTGGGAGCTGGTTGTTTGATATGATGGGTGTCACTGTAAACATGCCCTGTATTTAACTGATTGTGTGTTCAGAATTGTAAGTGGAAAATGGGTGTCTGAAAACTCAGAGGAACTGAAAGGGACTGAGTTGTACCTCCAGCAAGGCAGTGCAAGCAGGTGTTGGGGAGCAGATGCTGGGCCAGCAGCCCCAAACCGCCCCCGTAACCTGGTCAGCGGGGCGGGGGGATTCTGCCCCTCTGCCCTGCTCTCGTGAGACCTACCCGCAGACCTGCCCCCAGCTCTGGGGTCCCCATCATCAGAAGGATGTGGAGCTGCTGGAGCGAGTCCAGAGGAGGCCATGGAGATGCTCTGAGGGCTGGAGCCCCTCTGCTCTGGAGCCAGGCTGGGAGAGCTGGGGGTGCTCACCTGGAGAAGGGAAGGCTCCAGGGAGAGCTCAGAGCCCCTGCCAGGGCCTAAAGGGGCTCCAGGAGAGCTGGAGAGGGACTGGGGACAGGGGATGGAGGGACAGGACACAGGGAATGGCTTCCCACTGCCAGAGGGCAGGGTTGGACGGGATATTGGGAAGGAACTTTTGGCTGTGAGGCTGGAGAGGCCCTGGCACAGGATGCCCAGAGCAGTTGTGGCTGCCCCTGNGGGACCAAGCATCAAAGACCAAGGGGGCTGGAAAATCCCAGCCCATATATGGGGGCAGGGAAAGCAGCAGGGGCAGTACATAGGCGGGATTAGGGTACGGGAGCCAATGGGAAAATCCGGGTGAGTGGCAGGGAACAAGGTCCAGTGGGAGAGTGGGGAAGGGAGAACTTTCCAAAGGAGCAGATAAGGTATATGGGGGTGGGAAGGCCAGCTGGGGAAGCAGAACTGGGATACATTTCCATAACAGAACAGGGCATCCTGGGGGAGGCTTTTTTAGTCACTTTAACCTGGGGAGCTCTCTCGGGGTCTGTCCCTTTCACTGGCTCCCACAGGACGCGGCTTGGAGCAACCTGGGATAGTGGAAGGTGTCCCTGGGGATAGTGGAAGGTGTCCCTGCCCATGGCAGGGGGTGGCACTGAATGACCTTGAAGGTCCCTTCCAAGCCAAACCTGTCTGGCATTCCATGATCATGTCTTTCTTCAATGGCTAGATGCTCTTTAGCAGCCGGGTGCTCCGTGGTGTTGTTACATGGCCATAGAAGGTCACCATGGAACTGTTCTGTGACTGTGTCCAGAGCACCCAAATTACAATTAAATCTGTGAAGTGCTTTTTGTTCTGCATAAATAGGTGCAGCTCTAAGTCCATGTGAAATCAGCCCATGATTAGTTAGAAAAGCAGTGATGTAATTCAGGTCAGATTTATGAACCAAAATATTCAGTCTCCTGACAATCTGAGATGCGCAGGATTAGGCAGGGGGTGACAATCATTGAATCTTGTGGTTTGGGTGACAGCAAAGCAGAAGAGGAAAGTCCAGGTCTTCTGGCAGCATTTGCTGAGGGCTCCACAGCTTTGCTTTCCTCGTCCTTTCATCCTCTCGTGTTTGTTGTCCCTGGGTCTGTGCTGGCTCAGCAGAGCCAGAGAGATTTCTTGGCAGGGGAGAGAACTTGGATTTGTGTCCTTTGGGAGAAAGAGAAAGAAGAGGACCTTTGCCCAGGAGTTGTGGGGTAGGCACATCTTTCTCTTCTGGTGCCACAAAACCATTAGATTTTATTTTTTCATGTCACGAAGTGTCACTTTACCTGAACCTTCTTTACCTGGGATGAATTTTTGCTGAGGAATATGAGACGCTTGGAATGACCATCACAGGATGGTTATTTGGGATGATGAACGCTGCTGTGTTAGGGACTTTAAATCGGGGAGAACATTTCGTTTTCAGCACAAACACCTAATTTTCAGCCCATTAACAGTTAACTGGCAGAGACACAAGCTAGAGAAGCCTTGTGGAGTGAACTGTAATGAGAGGAAAAAAGTATTTCATTGGAGCAGAGAACTGAGTGATGTTTCATTCTTTATATCCTTGTAGTGGGACTGGCTGATGCCTTTTTCAGCCCATTATAAAGGAGAAGGAATGGAGTTCCAGGGCCAAATGGCGGCACATTACCTAAGATGTTAAACAATAAAGGAGATCATAGTTAGAGTTAATCACGATCCTGAAAATATTCGAGGAGAAAAAGTGGGAAAGAGACAAAATACTTAATAGCATGAAGAAATGAAAATTCTCAGTCCTAAGGTACAAGGACAGGGACACTTAATGGAATAGAAAGCAGCAGAACTGCTGGAAGCACCTACTTATCCCAAAGCCCATTAGCTGAGCAGACTCGTTGTCACCAGAGGTTATTAACGTGAGGAGCTCAGCAGGAGCCCTTTGAAGAGCTGCTACGTTGATGAGTGGCTTCAGAATTCACAGAAAAATATTAATGGAATAAAACTGAAACCCCACAAAGCTTTTAAGAGCCAAGCGTCTCTGCTTCAGGACTCGAGGGCAGCCTGGGAGGGTAGAACTTCAAAAGAAACCTATTTGTGGGATGAGGTTTCTCACTTTTCCCTTGGAAATGTGAGGAACATCTGTGCCTGGTGACAGAGTAGGGATTAGGTAAGCAGTGGTTTTATCAGATTGGTGAATTCCTTCATGGGGTGCAGCATCCTTCCTTTTCTACAAAGACTGAGTTCATCAACACTGGGGTTTAACCTGTTTTCACGATGTTTTCACATTGTGATGTGATTCTGTGCCCTCCCATTTTCACAGAGTGGTGAGGGGGGGATGGTCTGAGGTCTGGCTGAACAGTTTGTGTCTGTGAGGATCTTCCCAACCTGCTGAACTTCTTAGAATCCCAGAACAGTTTGGGTTGGAAGGGACCTGAAAGATCATCTTTAAAGGCACGTTCTTGGGTGTCCTGGGCAGGGCCAGGAGTTGGACCTTGATATCCTTGCGGGTCTCTTCCAGCTCAGGATATTCTGCGATTCTCTGTTCTCCTCCCCCATGGGAGTCCGCCTGGGACACCTTCCACTATCCCAGGCTGCTCCAAGTCCCCTCCAACCAGGCCTTGGACACTTCCAGGGATGCAGCAGCCACATCCTCAATGTGCAAAAGCTGCTGCAGTCACTCTTCTGCTCTGTGCCACCATGGAAATTCCTGTGCGTTAACTGTGTTCCTTCTATTTATTTGGCATTGATGTCTGGAAAAACAAGGATGACATTGGGTTTCCAAGATTCCTGAAAAAAGTCTAAAATCAAGACTTTAGGAAGGGAAATGCTGACTTTCCATGGACTGCTCTGCTATAGCCCACTCCAACTGCCCTTTCTGTCATCAAATCCATTCTCAGCTCTTTAAAGGATTCTTTTAATTACATCTGATTACTCAAAAGATGCTTTAATTTCACAGAGTTCTTTTAGTTACCTAAATTTAAACTAAAATCATGTGAAAAGTTTTCAAGGAATGCAAACAAACCGTTCCTGGGTTAGTAAGCCATCTCTTCCCACATGGGATGTCATTTTGGTACAGTTGCTTGGAATATGGGATTTTCATATGTAAGCCCAATCTGAATAAATGCAGGTTGTTTTTTTCCTCAGCCCGGGCTGTTGCTCAGCAGCTGAAGGAGGGGGAGGTGTAGAAGCTCTGTGGGCTAGACAGGGTCTGTTGCACAAACTTTGCCTCTACAGTGGTAACAGCTGAGGTGTGATGAGAAATAACTTCTCTTTGGGGAACCTTGCCCAAAAAAATGGTTAAAATAACCTGGAATGATGACGATGGTGCACTGGCAGTACGAGTTTGTCTACACTTGCCCTCTGCTTGGGAAGAACCAGTCGAAAGGCAGGATTGGCTTTTCAAGGCTTGAGGGCTGGTTTTGATGATGGATCGGACTCCTTGGTGACGATCCTGGGACGTTGTGCCTGTAAATGCTGAGCAGATTTTCCTAAATGTGGCCTCCTCGCATCAGGTCACGCAACTTCTTGTGCCACTTAGTAATTTGTTAATTGGTTTTTGCACTGGTTTCACTGTGAAAACACAGGTGGAATGGAAGCTCCTTTCATGCCGTTGGCAGAACAGACTCTGGATGCACGAAGGTGGAGGAAAACACATTTTGTCATCACTGGACCCTTCAAGCTTGGCTGCCTGGTGGCTCCATTCTGTAGCTCTCTGGTGGGCTCAGGATGGCTCTGTGAGCACCTTTCCCTAAGGGATGTTCTACATGTCTCTTTTCATCGTCTCCTCCACAGGAGAACTGAGAACTGCAGCCTTGTTTCCTGGAAGGGTTTAATTTCAGAGAGAGTGGTTTTTTTCCTTTCTTTGCGATTTTGATTTGTTACAGATGACATTTTCTAACCACACCACCCAAATCCAAAGGCTCTGACTGAAATCTTTTTAGGAAGATGATGCTCGCCTGACTCTGCAGTCGGGACTCGGAGAAAATCTCTAACAAGATTTGTGTTGGTTTCCTTTGCTCCTGGCTGTACTTGGGGGCTGTTTCTGAAAAGCGTAACCACAGAGTGTTCCAGTCATCAGCTGCAAAGTGACAATATCAGAAACAGGACTTGAAATCATCTCTGAAAATAAACAGCAGTCAGGCTCTGGCCTGGAATGGGAATGGGAATGACAGGTCTCCCGTCTTTCCTTTCCCAAACCTGCCTGCCACCAATGGGGACACAATAGCTGGGTCTTCAACACACCCACAAAAGATGTTCTTATTGTTCTTATTTGAGGTTTTCCACTTCGTTTTCCGTGTTTGCATCCATCTAATGACAAGAAGGATGAGTAAGGAGAGGGCAGTTGCAGGAACGCTGATACTTCCTCTGTTACTCCTCAGAGACCACATTAGCACAGGAATGACATGAACCGTTTCACTGGAAATATATGTGAAATAGTGAGGATCACGGAATCACAGGATGGTTTGGGTTGAAAGGGACCTTAAAGATCATCCAGTTCCACCCCCTGCCGTGGACAGCAACAGCTTCCACTAGCCCAGGCTGCTCCAACCAGAACAACCTGGCCTTGGACACTTCCAGGGATCCAGGGGCAGCCACAACTGCTCTGGGCACCCTGTGCCAGGGCCTCTCCAGCCTCACAGCCAGGAGTTCCTTCCCAATATCCCATCTAACCATGCCCTCTGGCAGTGGGAAGCCATTCCCCCTTGTCCAAAGTCCCTCCATGCCTTGTCCCCAGTCCCTCTCCAGCTCTCCTGGAGCCCCTTTAGGCCCTGGCAGGGGCTCTGAGCTCTCCCTGGAGCCTTCTCTTCTCCAGGTGAACACCCCCAGCTCTCCCAGCCTTCAAGAGCAGAGGGGCTCCAGCCCTCAGAGCATCTCCATGGCCTCCTCTGGATTCACTCCAGCAGCTCCACATCCTTCTGATGTTGGATCCCAGAGCTGGAGGCAGCTCTGCAGGTGAGGTCTCACCTGAGTGGGGCAGAATCCCCCTCCCTGCTGCCCACACTGGGGATCAGCTCAGGGCACGGGGGAGTTTGGGGCTCCCAGAGTACATGGACAGCTCACATTGAGCTTTTCATGACCCAAAATTGATCTACCACCACGTTCAGCCCATTGAGTGGTTCCCAAGTCACCCATGTGTGTGTGGGGAATTGTGATTTCCCACTGTTCCCAGTTGTGACCCAACGTGTCTGGTTTCCATCAGCATCCATGTCCTGCGGCTGGGATGGATCAAGCAGCCTTTGGGGATCCCCCTTGGCTCATGGGGCATGGGCTGAGACAAGCAGGATTAGGGTTTTTTTTAGAACAGAGGCTTAACACCCAGAGGAAGGTACTCTTGCAGGATATCAGGCTCGAGCTTAATCCCTGACTTGGCATCCAGGAGTGTTATATCATGCTTGGGCTGGAGAAGTATGATGTCATTTTCCACACTCATATTTTATCTGAACATCTTATTAAAATCCTGTCACTCTCCTGTGTGCTTTCCCTAAGAGAACTCGGATCGTCAGTGCACCATGCTGGCTTCAGCCTGCAAGAAAGGTTTTTTAATGATTTTTGCGTACAATTAAGGAGGAGGAAAAGTATCTTTAAAGGCATCACTGGAAGAAAAGGAGTGAAAAGTGCATTTTTTTCGTTTTTGATTACAACAAAAAAGAGGAAAAGTTGGCTTAAAAGTAGTATGAACATTCCTGTAAAGGCTCGTTTTTATGCTTTAATTCTATAAATGTACCTGCAAAGTAAATACTTTAAAAAACAACAAAGCACCGAAGCCTTGCACTATCGCTGGCTCCCACCCTCCCAGCTGGCTGCCACATCCTGGCAGAAACCTTGAGCTATCACCCTGGAGCTGGGAGGCAGCGGGATGTCCTGCCAGTGGATTTTATCCAAGAGATGCAAGTGTCAATGATGTTTTCCAGAACTTATGGGTGGATTTTCCAATGAGAAAAAATAGCCTGTAATGTCATTGCCATACAATGCTGCGTTGTGCCCCAACATAACGCTCAAACACGAAGGCACTTCAGGATTTTTTCCCTAAATCAGGTGTAAAGTTTTCACACTCAGAGAGGGGGTTTAGGTATTAGTTTCAGATTTTATGTAACAGCTTTTTCCTGATTCTTCTTGTGCTCTCCCTCCTCTTGTACCAGTTTTCCAGTACCTTGCATGACCACCTGGGGCCAGTGGGTACCTTCACGATCACCTTCCTTGGACAAAGGTCCTTCTCCAGCCTGCCAGTCTGTATTAGTCAGAGGCGTTTTAAGGGGATTTCCCAAACCACACTAACACCCTTCCCAAAAATCCCAATGGGACAAGTCAATTCAACAAGTTTATCCAGAGAGACAGTTTTCCAATGTCAGCATATCATCAGGTTGACAAGGAAGTCCTTCAAAGCTAATTGCTTACTTGCAAGTCTAGGAAATTATAAACTACTAGTAACTCACTATTTTTAAAAATATTTTTTAAAAATTAAAAATATTTTAATAGCACAATATGTTCATCCTGGGTTAGTGTGTTCATCCTGCTGGCCATGGATGAGTAGGACACATGGCATGGGAGGGGATTCTTCCCNCTCAGAGCCCCTGCCAGGGCCTAAAGGGGCTCCAGGAGAGCTGGAGAGGGACTGGGGACAAGGGATGGAGGGACTTTGGACAAGGGGGAATGGCTTCCCACTGCCAGAGGGCAGGGCTGGATGGGATATTGGGAAGGAGCTCTTGGCTGTGAGGCTGGAGAGGCCCTGGCACAGGGTGCCCAGAGCAGCTGTGGCTGCCCCTGGATCCCTGGCAGTGTCCAAGGCCAGGTTGTTCTGGTTGGAGCAACCTGGGCTAGTGAAAGGTGTCCCTGCCCAAGGCAGGGGGTGGAATGAGATGGTCCTTAAGGTTTTTTTCCAACCCAAACCATTCTGGGATTCTATAAACGAGGCACTAAAACCTGCGTGAGGACCAGAAGAGGGATTTAGTCCTTGTCTGATTCCAGCAACTGAGAGGTTTCTGTCTGTTTTCTTCAAACCCAGAAATGTTCTCCAAGTTTCAGTGATGAGCCGTAGATGCTCCAGCAGGTTTTGTGTGTGGTGCTGCTCTCCTTCCTCACCATCCTCCTCGCTTTCTGCTCTTTCCCTAATTTAGCTCTCAGAGCTACGTCTCTCCCTTCCTTTGCCGCCACTCCATCTTGGAACAGGAATGTCAGACCCAACAAACCATCCTCAGCAGTTTTCTCCCTACAACCACAAACTCAAGCTGCAGCCACTTTCCGTGTGGGTTTTGTCAGCCCTCATGGAGCAGTAACAGTGTCAGAGATAAAAACTGGGTCTTTATAGTATTTTAGTGCATGTGGTTGCTACTCCTCTGACACGAGCACTCTGAGTAATATCTGGCACCCCTAAGCCCTATTCAAGTAAAAATGTATTTTCAGTTTGCTTTTTTTAATTGCTTAATTAGTGATTGCTGTATAGATCATCATCTCTGAGATGCCCACCAGGGCTGTTTTCAATTGTCTGCACATCCAAGGCTCACTGAGAACAGGGGCTTGACTTCTGTTCCTGGCCATTAGATCCCTTTAGGTGATCCAAATCAAGTGCATTAGGAGAGCTTGAATTCCTCCTGCTTTTGCGTGTTCTAGTCTTGGATAAATCCTAGTCCTTTGCACAGTGGCCAAGCATTGTTAATACGTGTATTTTTTTTAAAAAGCAAGCATAATTTTTGAATATTTTTTTTAGAGTAGAAACTGATTTCTTTAATCATTTACTCACATGCAGCATGATTTTGCTGAATAGGTACTTCGAAGCAAATAAGAAAACAAGTACACTCTTTTCCTGATTTTTGCCCTACTTGGAAATTAAATACATCGTTTAAACCCACGGAAGTGATTGGAGGAGGGAGATAGATGTTCATCTGAAAATCTTAGGTAAATACTATGGGCAAAATTCAGTAGGTGTTAACATATGTTTTTTTCCTCTGAGTCATACTGGAATGAGACATTTGTGCTACAGTAAGTACAAATGTAATTATGAAGCCAAATTTCACCTTAGAGAATAAATGGGGGAAAAATGGGAATGGCTGATAAGGATTCCAAATCAGACATCAAATGATAATGAAAATCAAATCCTGTGTATGATAATAGCTCACTAAATCATTTCTGTGGTAGAATATCAGCATGTTCCTGGGATTTAGTGCCAAATCCCTGTGAGCAGAAACACCAATTGATTAATCAGAGAATGTGCTGAAAATTTATTCCACATACTAAAAGAAAAGCAAACAAATGAAACTCCCACAGAGCCACTAAAAACACATATCCAGATTTGATTTTTGGAGGGATTTCCTGAAGAGGAAGAATTCTACTGCTGCTTTTTTTTTTTCTGAACATTTCATTGGAAGCACTTTTCATCCTCGTATAGAAATTATAGGAAGCCCATCAAAGACCCTAAGGGGAAAGAGGATGTTTCCTCTCTTCCTGTGTTCAGATCTGATTTCCTGAAGAGAAATCTCTGTTTCTTCTCTCCACCAGAAGAAAATGTATTTTGTGTTGCCCAACTTTGCTTAAATAATTGAACTCCTGTTCTTGATGTTTTACACCAAATCCTGCAAACTTCACACCTGGAAAGAAACATTCCTTATCACCTTGGAATTACTGTAATTGTTTTGTATTTGTTGATAGGAGTCTGAAAGGGGAATGTGTTGCTTGTTTTCCTCCTGGAGGGCAGGAAACAGCCGCACACGTGTGCTCATGTTCCGGAAGAGCTGGGGCGTCACCAGGAGAGGAAGAATCCATAGGTAGTTCCTATGGCTGTATCGATATCATTCCTATTTTAACAAATGAATTTTTGGAGCTCTTGCAGGTTCTTGGGAAAATTACAAGGAGCGTTGCATGGAAAGCCAGATTTTTTGGGATGGGTGGGAGTTCTGCATTTGTAGGGAATGCTGGTGCTGGCAACGGGTTTATCCGGTGTGAACAAATAACATTGATAATGTCCATCATGGGATATACACACACAGTCTCCCGGGAAAATGCTGGAAAACTGGAGGAAAAAAGGACCATGACCAGCAACACAACAAGTCTTGCGGACTGAACAGCAAAGCACCAAGTTGCCTTTGGGGCTAACAAGTCAAGCTGCCTTCTAACAAGTCTTCTCTTCTAGATCCAAGGACTTTTCCAGAGTCGTGCTTGAAAAATGGCATTTAAATATCACCTTTTCAAGTTCTAATGTCTTGTAGAAAATCTGGAGTGAGTGCACTGACCTGGCCCTATGTCTGTGATGTCCCCAGTGAAAAACTGGGATTTAACAGTGTAACGTTGACCAGAATTGTTGAAGGTACAGTAATGTTGTGTTGACCAACTGAGTCTGTCAGCACATCTTTATGGATGCTCCCTAGATTTGCATAATGCTGAGAGATGGGATAAGGGTTGTCACAGTTAATAAACTCCATGGGTGTTTAATCCTCGTTAGGGCTTTAAGTCGTTTTGGTGCTCGCACTCACTTTCCAGTTGTACTTAAATCCACTTCTCATTAACTCAGTCTGTGCTCAGGGACTGGGGTCTAAACCCCAGCTCTGAGCACTGCGCCCTTCCTAAGGTGCATTTGTAATTTGTAATGACCCAAAATAGATGGTGATGTCCGATGTGTGTGTGTAAAAAGGGCATCTCTTTCTATGAAAAATGATTTTGGGGTTTTCTGTCGTGCTTTTCTAGAGAGCAGCATGTGGTGTGGCCTGCGCTCCAGAGGTTCCAGTGATGGAGTGAGGCTCAGAAACCCTCCTGGGCAAACTCAGATCTATAAATGGCTGTGCAAATGTAATATTAAGTTGGGTTTTGATGGTCATAAGAGCTGCCCAAACCCAAGTATCCATCTCCCACCTTTCTCCTCTGTCCTTGGTCAGTCTATGCTGTCCTCCACATTAGTTATGAGGGAAGATGGACAAACCTCTCAATGAGCTGAGATGTTCAAATTCTTTAGAGACCTGTAGCTGTCTCATAAATACCACTTTGGAATGATTCTTACTTGGAATTGCTCAGTGCACCGATGCCCTGCTCTTCCTAAGTGATGCAAAAGTGACAAGCTTTGCTTTGTTTTGGTCTTCTAATTCTCTGAGTGTCCATGTCAAGTGATGCCCTGAACAGAAACAGTTCTTCATTTTAGACTGGCTCTTTTGAAACAGAATGTTAGGGGAAGTATTTATTGGTTGCAAGAGCCCTTCATCCCATGGAGTTGTTTGGGTTAAAAATGCTTAAAACTGAACACCAGGGGCCGGTTGCTGTTCCAGAGACGCTCCGTGATTGGGTTGGTTTGATGGAGTCATTGAGGAGAGGGTCTGTCTCTTGTATTTCAGTCCCACTGTGGTTACTGGAGTCCACACTCCAGAAAATGTTCCTCTTGGCTAAGGAAGGGTGTGACTGAAACCACAGAGCTTTCAGCAGCGTCTTGATGGCTTTTTCCTCAGAGAATATCCTGAGTTGAAGGAGGCCCACAAGGATCATCAAGTCCAACTCAGCGGGATTTCTTTGCCTTCTGCTCCTTGGGACATCCAGTCACTGGGATATTGCTGCAATTTTTGCTCTTTGCCTTTCAAAGCCCGTCAGCACTTGCTTCCATGCTCTGTTCTCCGGGCTTGGTTTATTCTCCTTAGTCTGAATAATGTATAAATATTTGAGAGTTTTTTGTTAGAATTGAGCTATTGCTGCTCTTAGGTTAGTCCGCAATTAAAACACTGAATCCAATAAGGAGCATGGGGGGAAATTCCTGCAAAATCATGTGAAAATGTCTGTAAAAGGTTGGCTAAACATTTTGGAATCATGGAATTAATTAGTTTGAAAAAGACCTCTAAGATCACCCAGTCCAACCGTTCCCCAGCACTGCCAAGGCCACCACTGACCCGTGTCCCCAAGTGCCACATCCACAGAGCTGTTAAAATCCTCCAGGGATGGAGACTTCACCATTTCCCTGAACATCCTGTGCCAGTGCCTGACCAACTTTTCCATGAAGAACTTTTCCCTAATATCCAACCTGAGCCTCCCCTGACACAGATTGAGGCCATTCCTTCTTGTCCTGTCCCTGTTCCCTGGGAGCAGAGCCTGACCCTGCCCCGGCTGCCCTCTCCTATCAGGGAGTTGTGCAGAGCCATAAGTCCCTCTTGAGCCTCCTTTTCTCCAGGCTGAGCCCCTTTCCCAGCTCCCTCAGCCGCTCCTGGTGCTCCAGACCCTGCCTCAGCTCCATTCCCATCTCTGGCTTCAGCCCCTTAATGTCCTTCTTGTAGTTTTTGATGTATAGGCTTGGTGGGGATTTTAACCTCCCTGCTTTCCCTGGATTTTCTGGGTACCAACAAATATTTTGAATAATTCCAGCTTGAATTTTCAGCCCTCAGCTGAGTGCAGAAGGGCAGGAGTGAGGGATCCTGCCTGGAGCAGGGGGTGCTGTGGGATGGCAGCAGACAGAAGATTTGCTTAAATATATTTAGTGACTTTGTAATCTCAGTTCTTAAGAATCTCCTGTATGTGTACAAATGTGTTTTACAGAGACTTTTAATTTGAGCTAATTTGGGTTCCTGAGATTACATCTTTTCCAGCCTCTAAAACACAGGCTGCTGCTGCTGGAACTGTAAGTCCTTGTTCCAAAGTACTTCAAAAGCAGATTTTAATTCTTAAGTCTGTCTTCCCCTTGTTCCTTTTGACAGAAGATGTTTCCAGAAGTTTATCTGTTTTTAAGGTGGCCTGAATCCGATGCTGATCATGACAACTTTCAGACCAATTAATTTGGCAATGAAATCTTACAAAAAACTCAAATATGTTATACCAGGATCTTAAAAAAAATTGGCCAACCCAATGAGTGGAGTTCCTGGCATATAATAAATAATATATAGATCCTTTCTAGCTTGGTAAGCAGGAAACTATTGATTAAAACCTTGTCTGTAGCTTATTTCCTGACTCGCCAAGCCAAAGCGCGTTTGATCTGTCTCAGTTTGGAATCAGCAATATTTTTTTGTGGATGCAACACGTCCCACTCCCTTTGATCCCTGGAGATTTGTTTTGGCGTAGCAGCAGCTATTTTTATTTTGCTTTGTGAGGGAAATAAAAATGGTTTGATGAGTATCACCGTGTTCCAGATCTGCCTAAATGTCATGTAAGGAGACTTGTGGAAGAGACCAGGAGCTGTAGGTGATGACCTGAAGACGAAGTTGTATGTGATACATGGGATATAGTTCAGAGATTAGAATTAATTTAAGATATGTAGGATGATACAGGAATAAATAACTACTCAATAAATGCAGCATAAAACCTTATTTTAAATGCTCTGCTGCAGCTCCTGAATTTGAAAAGAAATAATATTCCCTGATGGTCTTTAGATTGGGTAGTTTTGGTATCTGTTTAGGATGGTGAGGGGCTTTATTTATAATGTGACATCACCCAAGATCTATTCTAAAGAGTAAATATTTTATCTGAATGAAAGAAAAAAATTCAAACAAACAAAGAAAGCCCCCACCAAACCCTGAGTTGTTTAAAATAGGTTCATTTCAGTGCAGATATTTTTTAAATGATTGAAGGCAAAGTGCTCCATCCACCCTATATTCTCCACGTGTTGCTTTGCCAAGAGTTTCCTACTAGCACTTAGGATTAAGCCATCGCTTCTAAAAGTGGCTATTGAACAATTTGGGATCTGGGCCACTGACTGTGGGACCCAAGCATAGCAAGGAAGTCACCGCTCCATGGGCTTCCCAGCTTTCCATGTAGCTGAGCCCACCTTGGGAAGAAGAGCAGTGGCTCATCCCCCACCCTGCACATCCTGGAGGAAACTGGGCAGTGCTGGTGTCAGGGAAACATCCCAGTCTGACTGTTCACAGGACTCATGGTAGTCACACTCCCAGCATTCCTCAGCACTGGAGTGGTGCAGGCTTAATGATATCCTCATTTATTTTGGAAAAAAACCAGGGAAATTCCGGGGTGAAGTCCTGCACACCCCTGTAGCCTCTAATAAAAAGGGGAATTAAAAGTATTGCAATATAAACCTATATATGATGCTGTAGGGGAAACAATGACGTTCTTTTTGGCTTTAAATAGAAATTGAGTTTGTTTTTAATTGCACATTGGAGCAATTAATTGGGCTGGTTTATGCCGGGACAAAGCATTAGGGCAGTGAGAAGCATTCCTGGGTCTTGGCCTTCATCTTTCTCCAGAGACTGATTTTTCTGGTGTGACAGTGGCACTGATTGTCTTCCAGCTTAATCAAAAAAATGTAGGTGGAGCGTAGGGATAGAAAATTGGCCTTGAATTTTCTATTAATCACTGAAATAGTCTCTCACATTTGAGGAAAATTTTAAAAAAAATTAGACAGCAAAAAGCCCCGAAACAACTGATGTTGCTTTTAATAAAAACAGCCAAAAACCCCTCCCCAAGCTCTTTTCATCAGTAAAGGGAAGAAAAAGCAGTTAGTGGGAACTAGAGCTCTTTGTGTTCGAAATGCCAGCTGCTTTCCAGCCCTTGTTGGAGAACTCGGGCATTTCAAGAGCTCACTCTTTAAAAGTGCTGGTCTGGTCTGAGCCACACCAGAATCCTCTTGGTCCTGTTGCTCACCTATTTTCATCACACGCTTGTTTTCAGCTGTTTTTTGGGTGAGGAGTTCCTTGCTAATTATGGCCATATTTTGTAGTTACCTTGTGATGTTACTTTTTATTGCCACCAAGTTATGGTTAGCAGCATACGGAGGCTGTGAGCATCCTCAGCCATAGAACCATGGAATTGTTCAGGTTGGAAAAACCCTCTGAGCCCATCAAGTCCAACCATCCCCCAGCAGTGCTAAGGCCACCCCTAACCCATGTCCCCAAGTTTCACATCCACATAACTGTTAAATCCCTCCAGGGATGGGGGCTCCACCCCTGCCATGGGCAGCTGTTCCAGTGCCTGACAACTCTTTCCATGAATAAATTTTTCCTAGTATCCAACCTAAATCTCCCCTGGCATGGATTGTGTTACTCCCTTCTCCTCTTCCAGCTGGACAGAGAGAGGAAGTGAGACCATGTACTTAATTGCATTTTAAGAGCAAAACGTTGGCAGAATGGCTTGTGGTCACACTAAATGCTGCTGTCTCCAAAAGTCAAGGAAAAAAGAGGTGGGAATAAGCTAATAGGAGATAAATGATGCTACGTAAGCTTTATTCCTTCACTTGGGGTCAGTGACAGGAGGTGACTCAGATGATGTTCCTCGAAGGGAGGGTTGGTGAGAAGGATTTCAAGGCAATGTGTGACAAGCCACTGATTTGTTACAGTTCAGGGTTTAATTGAAATGATTATGTGGGAACCTTCTGGTTCCTTTTTTATTCTTCTGCAGTGGCTAAAAGGAACCAAAATGTAGCAGTCATGGCTGGTACCATAAGTTTTTAGGTGATTAATATGTACCGAAGCTCTACTCGAGGTGATAATTGAAACCAAGGAAGAATCCCAAGCAGCAAGAACAAAGATAGCCTTTAAATAGGAATTCCTGCTTTCTGGGTCTCTATGTAGGTGCCTGTCCGAAAGCCCAGGGACCCTCCTTTGATCTTAGCTTTCACCCCATCAAGAAGAATCTCTTTGATCCCGGCCATGGTGGGGATGGCCCTTCCTCAGCACTGTTATTCCTCTCTCTAGGAGAGCTGCTGGAGGAGCGCTGAACCTGCCTGCCGTGATTTGTAGCTCCTGCTGGCGGTACCTGGAAAACTTCAAGTTTTCAGGAACCCTCGGATTTACTAGAGGGGTTTTAGCCTCCCCTTTTGTAGCCCTTCTGCTGGTGCCAGGCGCTGCCTGTCCCAGCCTGTGCTTTCACATTGCTTGCTGTCGCTCCTGTGCAATATCCACCCTCCTCTTTCCTTCACTCCCAGGAAACCTTTCAAGGATCTTGGTGAATTTATTATTTATATATTTAATGTATGTATTTCTTTTCTTTCCTTTCGCCACCGGTGGTGGCACTTTTGATGTGATCTCATGTATCATCCACTCGAATGCACGAAAGAAACCAAGCCAAAGTCAGGGGCACATCCCACAGCCCTGGGATTGCACCCAATTCCCAGTGCAGTCGGGACCGTTGATGTACGTGGCATAAATTAAAATAGCAGACAAAAGCTTTGGTGAAGGAGAAATATGAACACTGGACGTGGGAGCTTGAGAAGCGAAAGCCATTTTAGTGCAGACCAGGAATCATTTCCAATCACCATTTTTTTCTTCTCTCTTTCAGGCTGTGACCGTGCGGAATTCCATGGCCAAGTCGTTGTACAGTGCCCTGTTTGACTGGATCGTGTTCAGGATCAACCACGCGCTCCTCAACTCCAAGGACATGGAAGAAAGCACCAAGGTAACATCTCACCAGTTCTTTTGGCTCCTCCCTTGGGTTTTTAAAATAGGTAACTGCATGATAAAACATTACCCAGGAGTGTTGCTTAACATGAAGTTAATTTTTCCTCGGATAGTAACTGAGTACATCCTTATTCTAAGTGGTGCTCGCTGAGCTGAGAAGGGTGAAGCACCTCAAGTATTATAAGCTCAAAGCAACCAGGGAAGAGATTTTGTTGTAGCCACAAAAGCCAGTTCCCCCACCCCCTCCAGGAGCAATGGCAAATAATTATCCTGCTTGTGTGTAAAACTAGAGGACCATGTATAATTGATAGGTAAAAAGGGAATTCTTGCTCCTGCATTTCGATGAAGTTGCTCCATGATGAAATGATGGACGAGCTGGGTGTCTGTAGGTACTGAGGTAGTACAATAGAAAAATGATACTATGGAAAAAAAGTCATGATGGGAAGAGCGGAGCTGGTGCGGTGCCGTACCACCTTCTCGAAGAACTGATGGAAGGAATCACGTGAAGTTTCCTGCCACAGCAGGGCCTGGGTGCTGTGACCCAGGACATCCTCCCCAGCCCTCTCGTGTATTCATCCAGACTCCTCGTGGCTGGGGATACTGACCCCAAAATCCGTGTCCATGCACACATGCACTTCCAGCTCTCCAGCTACCCTTGGCTTGGGAATTTGGGACATGGTCCAGCAGCATTTGGGGTTTTTTCGGGGGTTATGCATCCAAACTAAAGTCACAGCTGCCGAAAGGAGGATTTTTGCTAAGCACTGACATTTGGATTGTGCTGTAGGACTGAAGTTGCAGAGATGCTCGGTCACTCCTTTATTTAATTCCAAAAAAGGCTTGTGGAGCGTAATTATGGACTGGAAATAAAAACATGCTTATGAAATCTGGTTATATGCTTTTCTGAGAAAGAAGGGTTGTTGCAGTGATAACATCCAGTGAGCCTTCTGACTGCACATGCTGCCTCTCCCTCTGTTTAATATTTTACCAGAAATGTTGTGTTCTTTCCTGATTTTTTTTTCCAAGTCATCAGAAGTTTTGTCTGGGCTGTCAGGAAAAAACAAACCACACTGTTTACATATTTGGTGAAGCAGAAAAGTGGATTTGTTTTGACAAGGAAATGCATCTCAAATGCTAATTATTTTTTTTATTAATGACCCAATGATTTTTTAAAATTATTATCTGTTCTGTAATATTTAAATACAAATCAGTCTAGGACACTCTTGTATGCTTAGTCAGCATGGCTGTGGAAGTGAGGCACCACAGTAGGTGTTTATGGGCCATTAAACTTTGCTTCCCAGCCTCAAATCTCAGCAGGTAAGAGCCAGAACAGCCCAAATTCCTGCTTTTTTTCCAGCATTGCTGCTGCACATTAACCCTCTGCTTCCTCCAGCCAGGACTCCGGTGGAGTGTAACCACCTTACCCCTTGCCCATCTCCCTGTGTCATCTCATGAATTCCCAATTCCCGGGTTTCTGACCCTTTTTTTTGCTCCAAATTGTCATGGTAATATCCAGGTCAGGCAGCAGGCACCGGGAGCTGGGAGCGGTGTTGCCCCTGTGCCAGATTAGATCCACCCACGCTGGCAAATGCCCAGGACCCGGAGCTGCAGGAACGTGCTCGTACCCAGATCCAGGGAGGCAATCCTGGGCTGTACTTGGGCCAGAGTTTCTGAAGCAGAAAGGCAGTGCACAAAATACCAGGGAATATCTGCTGCTCTAGGCAGGAGTGTAGTTCAGCTTATCTTCGGAGTCCTCTATGAATTGGATTGATTCCCACAAATCTCCTAGAAATCATGAAAATGCACAGATCCTCCCCGTTTTAGGGGTGGAGAGGGTGAAGAAGAGATTCATGTGCATTTCAGAGCAGCTTTGTTAAACATTGACCAGCCAATTTTCTCTTGAGTGGTTCTACCATGTCATCTCCTCAGCCCTATTTCTAGCCCCCAGCTTGGATCATTCCAGCACAGAAGGAGGAGAAATGTGTCCCTGGACTGAGCAGGGCTGGGAATAGCTGCTCTTTTGCCCTCGAGGAATAACATTGCTGCCAACAAGTGTCCGAGGGCATCCCGGGCTCTGCAGCTGCCCTTGAGTCACCAACCAAGAATCACCGCCCTGAGAAAAGGAGCCAATGCCGACTAATCTGGTTTTTCTTGCCACTTCCCAATCTCCTTGAAATCCTTTTCAGCTCATGCTTGGAGAAACCCCAGATGAGGATGCAGGTTCTTCTTAGCCTCCCATATGTTGTTTCGAGGTTGGGCAACACCAGTGAGTAACTGAGAGGTGGACTGGAAACAGTGGCATTTCCAAACCCTGGGAATAGCTACTTGCTGCAAGGCAAGACCTCGGCACTTGGATGACATCTCCTTGCTGACATCTACCAGCCAAAAAATTCTCTTAAACACACCAAATCTCTGATTTATGAGAGCAAAATACAGCCTTGCACCTCCGAAACTCCTGAGTGTGCAGTGGGTGAACAATATGTGACTCACCCTGCGGCAAATATCCCGGATTAATCCCAGCCCACGCTTGCCACTGATATTCCTCTGACTTTTAAGGTGCATTTTGAAAAAATCCTGCAGGTTGGGAAGGTGTAGAAAGTGTCAGATGATGGATTTGGGGCAGAGAGCTTTCTTTTATGAGAATCACTTTATGCAGAGATAAAACAAGACTCAAAACCATCTCAGTTCGGAGTGTGTTTGGGAGAAGTTGATGAGAAAAATTAATACCCGAGTTTCTCTCTTCATGAGTGTAGATTTTATTTCAGTGGGACAGTGGGAACCGAGATCATTTTCAGATCCCAATATGTGTTTATTTGATGTCAGCAGTAAAGAGAAGATCGAAAGATGAAGCTAGGCAAAGAAAAATAAACAGTCGGCTGTTGTTCTTCCATATTGTCCAGCAAATATTAGGAAGATGTAAATCAGACCTTTGATATCCAAATTTAGTTAAATGTACAGTGAAATATTTTGGGAAAACACAGTGGGATTTGGCTTATCTTGCTTGGTGACAGGATTTGTAGCATATTATTTCTGACTCGAGTTGTGAGTAAGTTATTTGATACCTCCTGGTTTATGGTAATGGCAGAGCTGCCATGGGTCGGATTTGCTCCGACTCCTTTTTCCTTCATCGTCTCTCAGTTGCTTTTAGTTCCTTTTATGTTCTCATGATTCCCTACAAACTGTCTGAAATTTGACCTTTATTAATGAGGTCAGAGACTTTTCCTTCTCTTCTGAACGAGATTACTAAACCTCCCAGAGCCTCTTATTGAATTTCCCTTCCATAAATCAGGTTAGGAATTGCTAGAAGTCCATCTCAGTGCTTAAAATGATGATAGAGTGGAGATCGTGGTGGATCAAAAGGCATTTCCAAGGGTGTTTTTAATCTTTTGCCATTTGGTTCTTGTGAAGTGTCTTAATTTCTTCCTAAATCACCCTGCTGCTGTTTTTGGATGATGTGCTGCATACGAGGGGATGATGGTGAACTCATGGCTGTGAAAAAATTAAAATTAATGGCCATGAAGAAAAATTTGTGGTTGAACTCATGAGGAACTCCTGGCCATGAAGAAAATTCATTAAAATTAGTGACCATGAAAAAAAATTCGTGGTTGAATTCATGAAGGACTCATGGCCACGAAGAAAATTCATTTAAATTCAACCAACGAGTTAATTCTTGGCTTTTTCACCTGAAGCAGAGGAAGAATTGCTGAACATGCAATGTATGTAAAGTGCATCAGTGCATTAATTTTGGGTCCCAACTTCCAAGTTTGTAGCAAATCACTGCCTCTCACTGTATATAACAGATCATGGTGTATATTGGGGTGATGTAGGTTGGAGTGGTCCTTTTAGATGAAGTGGTGATGGTTTTTTGGATTGTTTTGGGAAGGGACTTTTTACAGTATCAGCTTTGAAATATTGTAAAAGAAAAGAAATTACTACAATGAAAAGAGATAAAAAATTTAAAAATAGTAATAAACAAGAATTTCCCCCTGAATTTGAAGCAAACCTATTTGTGATTGCCAAAACGTACCTCCATGGTGGAATGACATCACCAGCGTGCATTTGGGGCAACATACATCAGCTCCAACTATTCCTATTTATTGGCACTTTGGGAATTGGAGAGCACGGAGCTTCAAGGCCATCATTTGCCAAAAGCCCTTAAAACTCATGTTCTGTGTTTAAATGTTGTGGCTGAGACATTTTAAGAAAACCATGAGGTCATTTTTCATCATCTCAAGCAGAAAGTGCTTCCTGACCCAGGGTTCACCCAAATTTTAAAAATCCTCGTAGACGTGCACTTTCAATCACAGGAATTTTGATATGCTAATTAATACAGTCACACTTTTTAATTTTAAATGTTAGTTTTGATAAAGAAGCAGCATTAATACACAAACTAGATTTGGCGAGTCGAGGTCTAAATTATCTTTGTGTGATTTCCTCATGGCACCTGTTCAAAGGATGGATTTGAAACTGAAGACTTAAAAGATTTTTAAATGTAAAACTCCTTTAATTATTTTTTTTAAATATTGGGCTGAAAATTTAATCCTAAACCCACCCCGATTACACACTTTTTAGAGGCAGTTTACCAGAATTCCTGTATATGTCAACGGAAATGGTGTTTTTTCACCTTGCTACAAGAATTGACTCTGTACTAGTACATTTGTGCTGCTTTATCAGGGACAGAGAGCAGAAAAAGAGGCATAAATTCCAAATTTCTCAGGTTTTAAAGTTTTCCCAAGTGGCATCCATTGGCCTCGCTCTTTTGGGAGTGTTGTAGCAGAGGACAAATGACTGGTTCACCACAGAGCTCTGCCCGGATTTCTCTGGTGTGAAACTCTGCAAAAAACCACACATCTTAAAATCTGTATTCTGGAGGAGTTTGGGAGTTGCAAACACAGGGATGTGAGAAAAATACTGTTTTACTCTGTATAACAACCATGGCAGAAGTAACCATCCTCCTCCTGGACGTGTAGTTTGATACCTGCAGTGGTTTCGTGAAATACAGATTATTTTTATAGTTCTGTACGTGTTTAATTTTGGGTGTCAGCAAAAAAATTACAAAAATACAGCTTTAAAATACATTATTTTCATAAGATTCTTTTATAACTGACATGGCTAGTTTTTGCTGTAGATGACTCTTCTGTTTTGTTTTATAAGTGCTTTTCCACACCCACATTGAAATATATTTGGTAGCAGCTTCAATGCAGTAAATGAACCAGATTTGGAAAAAAGGGAGAGGGTTTTTGTGCTCAGTTATTTCACATTAAATTAAGTTTGTGAGAGCTTAAAGATCTTGTTCAGCTTAAAGTCTTCATTTATGGCAGGGGCTTAACTATTTCCACAGAGCATCAGTGCAATGCTTTTGAAAGCTGGTGTCAGTAAGTCCATAAATAGTCTGGAAATGTGAGCTTTTTATCTTCAAAGTCTTGTTTGTGTGTGGTGGAACAGACACTTTTATGTAGAGGAATTTTAGGGAACTCTTGTGGATTGTAGGGATGAGCTTGAACAGCAGTGGGGTGGTTGGGGCTGGGATTTGCAAGGGTGATGTGAAGGGAGATGAGATAAAGTCATTTTGTCCTGTTTCCATCATCAATTTTTCCATGGATAATATAAGTAAAATATAATCCATTAATCATATGGAGAGTTTAAGAAGAATTTCTCCTGAGATGTATTTAAAAAAGAGGCGAGGCAGATATCTGCCCGGTTAATGAACATAGCTGTGAACAAAAGGGTTGCCACATCCATTGGGACAAGCAGGAGAAGATGCTGGACCTCGGGAAGCAACGGGTGAGAGTGAATCCCTCTGCCAGGCTCAGTCCTTGGTCCAGTGGTTCCCAATTCTGGTTAAAGGGCTGTTTCTCATGGGTGTTTCGCCAAGTGATGCAAGCTTCTGGGAAAGTGGCCAAGGGCCTTCATCTTTGTCATGGCATCGGGGAGGTAGAGCCTGTCTGGCCCTGGAATAGGGAGAAAAGCCTGGACAAAAGATGAAGTAGCCAATGAGCTCTTGGGAAAATGGGTTAGAGACTTATCTTTGTGCTTAAATGCTTTTTTTGTTGTGTTTCTGCTTGTCCCTGTGGCCAGAGTCCAGGTCAGACAGAGCTCCAACTCACAGCCGAGTGGCCACTCTGCCCACGGCAGCTGTGCCTGCTCCAGCCGTAGGTGGTTCCCTGGTCAGGAGTCAGGCACAGAAGGAATATTTTCCTCCCACATTATGTGATCCGTTGAAAACAGACAAAAGGCAATGTGGAGAGGCTTGTGGACAGTCTGGTTTATATTCCTGGCAGTGGAGTTAAGCCGGTTTTAGCAAGGAAGTCTTAGAAAATACAGAGTGCAGGTAACACCAATAGAACTAAAACCAGGGCACCTGGCAGCTCTCAGGTCCTTTGAGGTAGAAGAGAGGGGGTGTTTCTCCTTCCTACTTGAGGTTTGGCTTATTTGACCAGTGCTAATGCTTTTACCACTCTTATTAATTATTTAATTAATTGTGACAGGTGAACCGAGTATTTGTGTGAGGTGGCTTTGATTGGACCCCAGAGCATGGTGCTCTAATGAGCTGCTGGTGGAGCTCTCCCTGCACGTTTCCTTCAGGCTCTTCACTCCTTTTCTGATGACAGCGGCCTTGCTGAGTGGGCATAGTCCCAGTTGTATTTATAACTAATTATTAATTAGGTTTTTAACACAACAGTCATGTGCAGGCTTGGAAGCTGCAGCAGAAATTGTATCCTGAGCTTGTTTTTCTCCTCACCTCCCTCTGTGGATGAGATTTATCTGCTGACACCTCCCCGTGTCCCTCTTCCTCTGAGTTTCCCAGATCCATCTGACAGGCAAAAGGCTCAAGTTTTTTGTAAACCAGTACCTACACAAAGGAGAAAGTTCCACATTTCTGCTCTCATCAAGGGTAGGAAGCACAGTCTGAGCCAGGGGGTGATGGGTTGCACTCATTTGTGGGCCAACATGCACCTGGCCAGAGGTCCACTGCCTCTCCTTGCCTGGCTGGTATGGGGGAGTGGAATTGGTTGTGGAGAGAGGAGGGGGCCAGGAGGATGCAAAGCAAGCTGGGAATTCACTGCAGCATTGACCTCCCTTTGCCACCATAGGAAACCTTGGTGAACCCACATCTTAATGAGCATCTCAAGAAGTCATTGTAGATTAGAGACCAAACAAGCGTTGGCTCTTCAGTTTGGGGAAAAGCCTGACATGAGATATGGCTGAGGTTCACAAAATCATCAAAGTGATGGGAAAAAAAGGTGATTTAGAACTGTAACTCACCAAATCCTGCAATTTATATTATGGGTTATGGATTTAATGAAAGAAAAAACTTCCCTATTGTGAACTTCTGGAAGTTCATCGGAGAATGTAGGGCTCATAGTGCCAGTGGGTTCCAAAAAAAATGGGATGATTCCCTCTTTACACCTCTCTTGCCCATGAACTCCATGAACCAAAGGAACACAGAGGTGTCTCTCCATATGCCTCATCCCAGACTGGAGGGAGCTGGTGGGAAAAGATGCCGGAGCGCAGAAGAGCCATGTGGACACAGCCAGGTGTCACAGGGAAAGATCACGTGGGCAGGGCTGGGCCAGCAGTTAGGGCTGAGTGTTAGTCAGGGCTTTGGACTCCCTTTTTCAGCAGCATTGTTATTTTTGCGTTAATTCCCCCCTTTCGGTGAGGCAGGAGCGACTCGGTGCTCCCAAACATCAGTCCATCATCTGATCCATCTGACAAACTAGGTGCATGCTTTATTTGTGATACTATTTTAGTTCTCACAGGAGAACTAAAGATTATTTCCATGGGAAGCCCTGATGTGCAGGAGTTTCTTCTTGAGGTTTGCAGCTGGAGCAGGTTTGCTTGGACACTGCACTCACCTTGGAGGTGTGTTGCTATGGGTTGTCTTCACAGTGCAAACCTTTGTTTCCCAAGCCTATCCCCATTTTTCCCCTCTGAAGATCAATACTCTTAAATCCAATAGAATAACTTGGAATGGGGCTCAGGTTTCTTCAAAGATGGCCATTTGTTTCTAAATAAGAAAAAATTCACCTCTTAGAACAAGCCCGTCTGTCCAGATATCTAAAGTTATGTGTTGTCTCTCTGATTTGGAGTCTTCCAGATGGCACAATATCAACAATTGCAGTAAAATTCCTGCAGTAAAATTCCTGCTATTAGGTATATTTAATTCTGCCTGTGTGCTTTTGATTATGCACTGTGTACAACTAATCCACTTTATGTGATTTTATTCTAACCCTCACTCTTACTTTTCTTGCAGACTTTATCCATTGGAGTGCTTGATATTTTTGGGTTTGAAGACTATGAAAACAATAGTTTTGAACAATTCTGCATTAACTTTGCCAACGAGCGCTTGCAGCACTACTTTAACCAACACATCTTTAAACTGGAACAGGTAAGTCTGGAAATACTTACTCTCTGATGCCAGTGAGTGTTGACATGACTTTGTAGCCCTGATAAAGTTCTTAAATTGTCCCTTTAATTCTGTTTTGATGAGGAGTGTACACTGAATTATTCAAATTTAAGTTCTAATTGACCGTATGACAAACTTCCACCTGTAAAATAAAATCCAGCCAGACATTTGCTGGTTTCAAAGAAACATTTTGGGTTCCAAAAAATCATGAAGACCTTAACCACCGCTCTGCTGTCTGCTTGATATGTGCTCAGAGGGGTCATCCATGAGTAATTCCTTCCTTGCTTTGCCTGGACTTGCTGCCGTGTCATTTGATATCACATAAAAGTTATTTTTTGGTATCTAGTGAAAAAGCCACCTCAATCTTCCAGTGGTTTTTTGCCTTCCAGTGTTGATTTGAGGGGAGGGAGGGGAAATGTCACTCTCGTGTTCTCCAAGGTCAGGCTTGAGAGCGTTATGACCTTCAATAGCCCTGGCAGATTAGGAAAGGCTGAACTTTAAGCTTTGCTTTAGATTTGGTAAGACAGGGTGTTGCTTTCCAGCCTCAAATTAATGCACTTAAGAGAGATAATAAAAACACAGGCTGCGATCCAGCAGATAACACACACGAGATGGTTTAGATGGATGGGAGGACGCTTCTCCATTTGTTATCCAACAAGCAGGACAAGAAAACTGAAAGTTTGTGTTGTTTCATGGATGGACAACGATTATTGAGCTGTATAATACAGGAAATACGTTAGAGAGCTTCAAAATGCCTTGTATTTGACATGCCAGTTTGCATGTCCTCCCTCCAGGTGAAAGCCTTCTTGGTGGAGGCCAAGGGGAACCCTCCCTTGTCATCATTACAGAATTAACCCAGCCCTTCCCAAAACCCCTGATAATTTCATTTTGGACCTCTTCAGTGTTCTCAGAGATTGGAAAATTCAGAAGGAAAAGTTGCCTTGAGTATGAGGATGTTCAAAAAACAAGTGGTATATCCCTGAGTGGGTCACTTAGGGAGTGTTTGCTCATGAGTTTGATGGGTTCTCTTAAATCTCTTTGGTTTTGATCAGTAAGGTGAAGCAAAGCCGCTCAAACCCATTTAATTGCAGTTTTTTAAGTGGCCTTTGTATGCAGGTGCACCCTACTCAGTAGATGCTCCAAGAATGGGAAAACCTGTCTATTTCTAGGGACAGGTTTATTTTCCCGTTGTCCACCATAAAAATGCAAATTTTGATACTATCACAAAGCCAAACCAGCTGAATTTTTTATAAACGTTACCATACACTTCCTAGAAGAAACTCAGGGAGGGAAGACCCTTCCTGAAAGCTGGAGACAGATGATTCCTCAGTGAGGTGGGGTTTCAGCAGCCTCCTCCAAGATGCCGTCATCCATGAGGGAATTCCTGTTATTGGGCTGGGATTTTTTAGCAGGTCAGTGTTCCCCCCAAGCCTGGGGGATACACAAAGGTCCTGAGCGCAGCAATCCGTAATTCTTCTTGGAGCAGCTTCAAAGCTAATTAGCTTTCTCCTGGAAATCTGTCAAGCATGTGAAGTCACTGGAGTCAGTGTTGGCTGTATGGATATGAGGAGCAGTTGCGGAGCCATCAAACTGCAAAGGACCCATTCCAATTCTTAATGCCAGAGCACGTCATCCTCCTGAATCCTGGCTGGAGCACTGCAAGCTCTGCTGCTGGAAAATTCAGGCATCTCAGCATAGTTTGAGTCTATAAATACAAACTGTCTGTGCAGCTGCACGAGCGCTGATTCTTGGGTGAATGAATTGGATGGTTTAACCATTTACTTTCCCTGGAATTCCGGCTGCATGTGGAGGAGTGGATTCGATGGAAAGAAAACTCAAGGATGCATATTCAGGTGTTAGATCTTCAGCATGTCCTTCCTTCCTCGCTGGCCAAAAGGTTTTTTAATGATAGTCACAAGTCTGCAAATGAAGACCAGGGAATTAATACTGTGTTTCTAGGGAGCAAAGTAGTTCTGTTACTTCAAAATGTGAATTTATCTGAGGTATTTGTGGCTTTATAAGGGTTTTCTTGATGTCTTGGTGATGGGGGCCAAGTGGATAGATCCTTCTCTGAATCCTCGGCTCTCTAAAGCTTGCAGGAGGCTGAAGAGAGATTGCTGAGCTACTCGGACACTTCTGCTAAAAAAATAAGTGACAAAATTAAATAGTCACTAAGGATTGTCCTTGAAACCCTAATAGAATTTGTCTGCCAAACAGCGTTTAGCCATGATGGAATTGTTGCTATGACATGCTGTTGATGTTATGGAAACCGAAATACCCACCACAGTCCTCTAGGAGAACCATGGGATTATTTTAATCTTTATTCCCTTTTTTTTTTCCATGGTGAAATCTAATACAATGTGTCTGGTGAATCTTTTTTTAAACCTTCTGTCTGAAGATGACACTATTTCCAGTGGTTTGCAAACAACCACCGAGGCATCCTTGGTCTTCAGCCTGGTGCCTCCCAAAAGTACAGCAGCTCTTGTACTGTGACTGAGGGGCTGCAAACATCTTTGCAGGAGCAACCTCCTCTCTTGCAGCCAACCACAGGATAAGGGTAAAGACTATAAATTCTGGTCTACTCCCAAATCCGAATCGGTGATGATCTATTTATTAATGTAGAAAGGTGGCTATGGCAGGAGTTGTGACCTTGCCCCGTCATGGAGCAAAGGTGGTTTTCTCCTTCCCAGATATCTTGCAGGTTCCTGGTGGGAGGTTGGGTGAGGGCTGTAGCTGGTGGCTTCAGCTGCTGCCTCATGTGGAGCTTGCTCTGGGCAGCACGAGGGTGGGGGGTCCTTCACCATCCCTCCCTCAGGCTGGTGGCTTCAGGTGACGCGTTCCTGTTGCTCTTGGACTCACTGGGTGCTGTCAGAGCATCACCTAGGCAGTGATTCTCTGTTCCCCGGCCCTGCTCCATCTCTGTGCCCTCATCAAGTGGCCTCCTGTGCAGAGCAGATAAGCCCAGAGCTGCCCTGAAAATCAGGGAACACCCAGGTGCTTCTGGGAGAGGAAAACAGCGTTTTTGCATTGCATCTTGCCTTCTGTTTGGGTTTTTTTAGGGCATTGCACTAAATAATTGCTGGGGATTATTATATGTGGAAGATGTAGTTTGGAGATCACCAGTATCATACCACCCATGATCTGAGTTTCCTCCAAGTTTCCAGGTCTTTGGCAGTCTAAGGGCCAGGAGTACAAGATTTTATTTCTTTATGTATCCCATTCTCTGAACTTTGTCATCTTTGCCCTCACCGATCTTCCCCCATCCCTGCTGGGGCTCATCTGGTTCTCTCCACCTCACTCACCTTTCCCTGTTTCAGCTGATGCTTTGCAAAGGTTGAGGACTCATCCCGTAGCCTTCCATCCCACAGGTCTTGCTATTTAAGTTCTTTTCTACCTCTTTTTCCAGCTTTTGTTTACCCACCAAACCTCTGTTTCAAGGTCATGCTTTTTATTGTTTAAAAAAATCGATAAATAACCAAGGTTGAGACTGAAAAAATTACATAATTTGGAGCACAATCAACTGGCAGGAGCTCAGATGTTCAGTGAAGTGTATTTTCTGGTGGGGTCCCTGGTGAGCTTGATGTCCCAGCCATCAAATCTCAGCCTACTCAGATTGAAAAACTGAATTTCATCAGGATAGCACATCCTATGGAATGTTTGCTCAGCCATCCAAAGCTCCATAAATTTTTAGGGAGGTCTGTATGGTTTACTGGTCCTGTGCAATAGGTGGAGAGATCCAACAGTCTGGACTAAATCACGGTGGTGTTTGGTTGAAGGTGAGATTTGAAGGTCTTGGAGGTCTGGTCACTCCCTCCAACCATCTCTGAATTTCATCTCATGATTTTGAGGAGCAACAGCCCCCAGGGAACATGACACTCTAAAATGAGTTTAGATATCTTACTTAAATATCACATTTAGAAACTATATTTAGTTATCATGTTTAAATAAGTGTGAGTTTAATCATTAACGTTTTCCAGCCTTGATTCTGTGGTGCTGCGAACATTACAACAGGTCGTTCATCACAGTGGGAGTGAATTAATTTTAAAAAAGCATCAATCTAAAATATTTAAATTTAAAATAAATTACGAAAAAGGGTCTCTCTCCTACTGCTTGGAACATTCTTCCTTTCCTTCCAGCCAGGGCTTTTTCTGTATCTCATCACTGGTTAGGTGCTAACGCCTCTTTATTGCCTCTGAAGACAAAAGCCAACCATCAGAAGTCGACCACTGAGGCCTGAGAGGCTCGCTTTGGATTTGTGTTTTCCTTGGAGACGGGAGAGCGGCTGCCCTCCGAGAAATGCTGCCGTCAGCTGCGGGCCACATGACCCGTGGAGAAAGAACAAGCTGCACAAGTTATTGATTTATTATTTGGCAGAACGCCATTGAATGCAACTCACATTTGGGGGAAGAGGAGGATGCTTAGAGCACATAAATCATACTAATAAAAATCAGGATGCCGAGAGTTGTTTAAATGATATCTGCAGGGTAGGACGATTTCAAAGCACATGAGTGAAATGAAGGACAACTCTGGTCAGAGATGTGCTAGGGCAGGTTCAAGTTGGACATCAGGAGGAATTTCTTCATGCAAAGGGTGGTCAGGCATTGGAACTGCCCAGGAGGTGGTGGAACCCCTGTTCTTGAAGGTGTCCAAGGAAGGACTGGACATGGCACTCAGTGCTCTGGGCTGGTGACAAGGTGGGGAGCAGGCACAAGTTGGACTTGATGGTCTGGGAGGTCTTTTCCAAGCTCAGTGATTCTGGGGTCCTTTGTCAGTCCCCCAAAGCTTTGTCTTGGGTCCTTCCAGCATCCTTGAGTCCATGAATGTTGCATGGCTGGGACTGGGGCTGGGGAGTTTCATTTGCCACCCACTTGTTTCTGGGTTTCTCCAGATGATGAGCAGTCATTATATGCAAATATAACATACGATGTATAACATGTAATAGGATATATCCTAATCTGTTATATTTTTTATATATCCTCTGATAGCATAGGTTAGATTGAGTTGGAAGGGACCTGAAAGATCATCCAGTTCCAAATCTCCCCATGTATAATTTCCTGACCTTTGATTTAATCCTGGTGCGGAGAAGTGCTGCATTTGGCAAGCCCGTCCCTCATCCCATGTTCCTTGCTGTAACTCTCCAAGTCACAGGTGCTTGCTCCCAGTGCCCTTACCCCTCTCCCAAGTCACCATGATCTCTTGAGCTTTTTTCCTCTCCTCTGAGATGGTTCCTTCCTTTTTCCAGGTAGATGATGTTTTCTGCTGATTGTGGTTCCTGCTCAGATGTGTTGGCACAGGCTGTGCCAGGGATACCAGTTTTTATTTATTAATGGTACAAAAGGGTTTGGAGTACCAGGACAAGGGGGAATGACTTCCCACAAGGGGCAATGGCTTCCCACTTCTAGAAGGCAGGGTTAGATGGGATATTGGGAAGAAACTCTTCCCTGTGAGGGTGGTGAGGCCCTGGCACAGGGTGCCCAGAGCAGCTGTGGCTGCCCCTGGATCCCTGGCAGTGTCCAAGGCCAGGTCAGACAGGTCTTGGAGCAACCTGGGATAGTGGAAGGTGTCCACGAGATCTTGGAACCAGAATATCTTTAGGGTCTCTTCCAACCCAACCATTCTGTGTTTCTGTTGGTGGATTTTCATAGGACAGAGTTGTGCAATGTGACCTCTTCCTCTTAAGCAAGATGATGAGCAAGAAATCTCTAAAGGCCTCTAAAATACTTCAACCAACCTCAAAGTTGTCCTACTGTGGCAGGACTGGAATTGAGAGTGTATTAATTGACAGAAATGTGGAGTGGGACTGGAAGGGGGACGAGATGTTCAGCCTCCAAGACCTGTCTGATGCTCACCACGACCACTGTGGAGGTTCCTTCACATCTCCTGACTCTGATCTATCTTTCAAGGTGTCAATAGATGCGGATACAGATATTTCTTTTCCTCTTTAATTTTGATCACAAGAAATTAAAGGAATTGATCCACCAGCAGATCACACAGCAATGTTAAGCTCGTGCTTCTCCTGGCTGTGTAAGGGCAGCTTGGGAAGAAGATGCTCCCGCAGAGGGAGCCCGTGGGATCATGGCAATGTGTGTGCTGCCAGCTGAACCACGCAAACCCAATTCTGCCCATTTTGAGAGCAAAATATAACTTATGATTGAAACCCTGTTGCCACTGAAGCTCAGGGAGCTGATTTGAGCTCAGGGATGGATGGTGTGGAGCTGGCACGTGATTTTCTGGACTGAACCTGCTGTTTTAAAACACTTCCGTGATGGAGAGTCCAAATTCCAATAAATTCAAATTGCCTATGTACAGCAGGGGGGAGGTTATCAGTGAGTGAAGCATCAGCCTCAGAATAAAGCCAAATTCACGTGGCATTTGCTGAAGAGCTGCTGAAATAGTCACCTGGAAGGAGACCATCTCAAGGAGGATCTTGGCTTCAGGGGAAGGCTCATCAGCTCCCCTGCACTGCGCCATGTTATCATGGACAGAGGGGGCCTTAAAAACCTGTTTGTAGATCATATATTCATAGACAACATGGCTAAGTATTTATATTTGTTGTGTCTGTGAGCGCATGGCTAAAAAATATACGTGTTATATATTTATATTTAAGTCTGTGTCTATAAATTCCTTTTCTACTGAAATTGAGAACAAACGTAAAAATCCTTATTCCTAAATGAAACCTTTGGCCTCAGCATCTTTTCCTGGAGGGATGTCAGGAACTCGAGGCATCCACCCCGTCTGCAGCACAAGCAGACCAAGGACCAGACATTGGTCTCACTGATTTAGGAACTTTCTGCGTCCCATGGATTTATCATATCATACTCATTTTAAACATCAGTTTATGCCGGGATGATTCTGCTGGGCCCTTTCGGTGAACAAGCAATTAATCCTCCATGGGATGGGTTCATTCCTGGGTGGATGAATCCTTAGGGAAGATGTTCCCCCACACCTTGTTGGCCATTTCCAGCTGTGGACAAATTTTCCCAAGCTCCCCAGGATGGATTTTAGGATGCAAGTGTGTCCATACATACCCAGAAAAGAGCTTTTACGAGGTTTAGCTCCTTTAATTTTTCACATAACAACGACCCTTTTTAACATACAATACAAAAGTACTTTGGGATTATTTTAAACTGAGGAGTTCAGCTAGGAATGGAGAGAGGTGTGGAAGGGGGATTAATTCCTAGTTTCTCACTTTGCAGAGAAGCCTGAAGCTGAAGCAGATGGTGTTCGAGGCAAGAAGAGAGGAATTTCACACCCTTCTGTTTAGTCGGGAATTTTTATGCCAAATATATACATTTAGATATCCAAAAGTAGCTGCCTGTTGATCATGTGGCTCTGGATTACACGAGTTTTTATAACAGGAGCACGATGGGAAATGTTCCCACGTGGAGTTACGCTGGGAAAAGGGATTTTTCAGTTGATTTCTCACTTTAATCTGGGAATTTTCATTGTGTAAACAAGGTTTTCCTATGCCTCAGTAAGGAAAGGCTGGAGTAGATAAACTCCTGGATCTGGTCTAGCTCTGCCTGGGAGGAGGTGAATGAGCTGGTGGGGGTTTCTGCTGCTCTTGGGGTTTTTAAATGTTATTTTTGGGGCTGTTTCTCAATTCTCACTGTGACTAATGGCAATATGCCTGTGGGATAAGACATCTGCCTCCAGGGCACTGAAACACTGAGGGATTTTCAGGGCTTTTGGCTTGCAGGATGTGTGGATGGATGCCCAAAGCCCTCTGGACCTCTTTAAATCATGAGAAAATTTGTATCTTTGATATCCCGTGATAGGGCAACCAATTTCACTTAACATGGTAAACCTTTATCTTTAGGTGGGACTTTCACCACCTTTTGGTTTGAATTTCCTAAACCCTGAGTTTTGTGCTTTTAGACAGATGGGGAATTTATTATGGTTTTTATTTTGTATTTTTATCACGGCTCCTGTGTCATTTCATCTCTGCATTTCCTCTTCTCTGAAGTTTTTCAAGCCTCTGGTCCCTCCCTCCCCACCTCTGAATTTTACCACATGATTTTGGGGAGCAGCAGCGCCCAGGGACCGTGATACGCCAAAGAGAGTTGAGATATCTTATTTAGATACCATATTTATCACCGTTAGATATCATATCTAGATAAGTGTAAGTTTAAAAATCATATTTAACTTTTTCTCCCCTAATTGTGCTTTTCAGTATTTGGGTTTATTTACTGGTGACTGTGGCTGGATACAGAGTAATTGATGATCATATATGGAGGTGTAAAGACTTTTTCCAGCATCTCCAAGATTTTGTTGGGCTTGTGGGTGTTTTCTCCCACTCAGGATAAAGAAATCTCTAATTCCACCCTAGATTAGAGTGGTTTGGTTTGGTTTAGCACTGAAATAAAGTCCTGATGACAGAACTGGTCTAATGCTCCTGTAAAGATAACGGGACTTGGTTTTCAACAGCTCCAACTATAAAATTACAGGATTTTTCTGTTCCTAGCAGGAGGGTTTCCATCAGGCCTTGCCAGCCCAGTTGGGAAGGTTTTCCTGATACTCAGCATGTTTGTTTTAATTTTAAATTCATTATTCTGTGCCATGGGCAGTGTTCGCGCTCTGGGTCAGTGCAGGCAGGCAGAGTTCCTCTTTAATAGAGCTTTAACAGAGCTTTAACAGCTCTCCCTTTCCTAGATTTCCTGTAACTTTCCTACTTAAAAATGTTGGATATTCTGCCTTACTCTGTTTGTTTGGTACCCCAAATTTTACGTGCTGCTTTGCCTCAGGTAACACTGCGTGAGAGTAAAGATTTACTCTCGTATTCCATGTACATTTCAAAGTCTGTATCCCCTTTTTATATCTTTTTTTAATGTATTTGAACATCATAAACTGTGTTTTATTCAGATCCCTTCGGTGACCCCATACTGACAAACTCCATGCTCAGGGCAGCAAAGCTATTTCTGAATTCCCACTTGAGAAGCGAGAATCTCCTCATGGAGTCCATAGAGGTCACTTGGAGAACAATCTGTATCATCTCACCCAATAATTAAATGAAAATATGGAACTGCTGGACTCCAAAAAACCCCCAAATGTCTTTTTTTAGTTCTTTGCTCCATTTCTTTTGCCAAGTCTGGGAGCTCAGTGCTCTTCTCTCCAGTGAACTTGCATTGCTCCACTTTCCAGCAGACCAGGTTTAAGGTATCTAGGGATGGGAGGAGTAAATCTTCACATTTTTATTGCGAATAAGGATGCCAAAACTGGGGCTCTGTGGACTTGATTGTACTAGAAACTTTTGCAGATAGTGGTAGTGTCAACAATTTGGTTCTTAATGTCAAGATGATCTTCCAGGAATAGGACATTTGAATGTGCCCCTAAACATAACTTAGTTTTAAATCAAGGTATAAATTTAAGCTGATTTTTAATCAACCTCCAGCTTGAGGGGTTTTTGTGTGAATGGACTGAAAGTGTTTCATGTTGGTTTTGTCTTGTTAAATGAAAACCTCATTTTGTTTGAATGGAATTCCCTAATATTCCAGTGCTTCAGGACCCTGCATCCATCAAAGGATGGTAGAGGCTTTGTTGTCCTACTCAGAGATGAAGGAATATTTTGGAGGTAGCTTTTAAGGATATCTCCTGAATTCTGCAGGAAGATGGTCATTAGAAGACAAATATAGGAATCATATAGAATATTAACAACTGCAATTTAATTAAGTTTAATGGACAGCAGTGGTCTTATCCTAAAGCTTCTGCCTTTCTGTGGACAATCTCAGGGTGTTCTGCAGACCAGCAAACACCCCAGAAATTACATCAGCCCATCCCAAAGCCACAGTTGTATCTCTTGAGCTGAGATCCTGAAGGCAACCAAACCAAGAACTGGAAAAATGCTAGGAAAAAAGGAATAAAGGACATTTATTTCCCTTTAAGCTTTGAAGCAGTTGCTCTGGAATAGTTCCTGCTGCCTGTCTTGAAATGAGAGCAAATCTCTGAATTATTGTGGAAAAGGTTGTTCGTTGAGGACTTGAATCTCTCTTCTCATTTGGCCAGAGTGGGAACAGATTGTGTTGGGGATGGAAGGGAGGGAAGAACCCAGAGCCTGGGATTGAGTGTTTCTGACCCAGCCCAGAGGAAAAAGGAGCAGAGCGGGGAGAATTAGCCAAAATCCTGCAGCTGAAGGAAGCGAGGCCGGGAGGGACCTGATGACTGACCATCAGGTCTGTGGAACAGCTGAAAATGAGCCCAGAGAAGTGAACTCTGGTATTTTATGGTCATTTACTGGACTATTTAAAAAAGCTCCGTATCTGGCATTGCTGATTAGTGCTCTTGCACTGATCTCAGGAGCAGCACAAGTTTTTAGTGTGGCCAGAGGAGTTTCACAGCACGTTTGCTGTGCAGCTGCCGAATGTCCCATGTGCAATTATGGATGTCTAGAGGCCTCGTAGAGCAGAGCGACAGCTTCTCAGTTTAGATGTGTGGGAACGTAAAACTCTACATGATTTAGGGGGTTTTGGAGGGGCAAAAAAATGTAAAGCCCCCCAACAAGTACTTCAACAAAGAGTCATGGTAATAAATCTATAAGTCCAGTAACACCCGCCCATCACCACTGAAATAGTGCTGCTCTTGGCTCATCGCGCCAAGGTTTTATTGCTCTCCACATGCTCCCAACCAGTCTTGAGCTTGCAAAGCTGGGCCTAATGGACCCTGCACTCCATTAAGGGGCTGTCGGAAGCAGGCAGTTGATGGATGCTGCTGACTCCCGGTGACTCTCTGGGAAATCCCTCGGGAGCAGCTCACGCCTGCTCTGAAATACGCAGCTTGCGATTGCTGGATAGAAGCTTTTTCTTGGCTTGCACTGAAAATGCCACGAGTTTTAATCAAATCTGTGATTTTTTTATTGCCTACAGTTCAGCAGGGACTTGGGAATGTTGTTGTGAGTTTCTGCTGTGTCCTGGTTGCTCGGCAAGAACTGAAGGAAGAAGATTAAAAAATGAAAAGAGAAAAAAGAATTCGTAATGCATAATCATTCCTTATTTTCAAGATTTTTTTCCCAATGGGATGTTGTATATTTTGAATCCCAAAGGCTTTAGGGATGTTAAAAACTCCCTCTTAAGGCAGCACACATCTGTATTCATATGTATTGTTGTTGTAAGATTATACAATGTCTCCAATACTGAATTTAGGACCTTGTACGGGTTATTTTAGCAAAAATGTCCTTGTGAAATGTCTCAAAGCTCTTCAGGCTCTTTAATTCTAAGAATATCTGTAGAGTTCATGTTAATTTTGGATGAGGAATCTTGGATGGACATACTTCTTTTAAAGTTGTTTTCTCATATTAAAAATAAAGGCAGAGGTAGCAATAATAATGAATCTGATTGTTAGAAAGATGTATCCTATTAGGATTTTGAAACCTGTTTCCTTTTTGTCTTCAATTCTGCCATTGAAATGTCCTGTGATAGAGAAGTAAAAAGGCAGCTGGATCAGTAGGTCTTTGTCCAACGCATGGAGTAAGGTGCATGTTCCAATATCTCTGTTTAGACAGTGAGTCACAAGTCTTAAAACATATGATAAAAATTATGATTTTTAAACTCTACTTTCATCCAGATGCCCTAAAATAATTTCTGCATAAGACTTTCTGAAGTAATCCGGTTGCAAGTATGTCTCAGAGGACACAACCTTTATAGGAGAGCAAGGGTTAGAACTGTTTTGGCAGGAAATGAATAGCCTTTTTTGCCTCAGCTTGAATTTGGGGGCAGATCCTCACTTTTACTGTAGAGGGTGGTGGTTCTGCTGGTCCTGAAGCAGTGGTTTGTATAGCTGGAGGTCTCTTCATTCGCCCATAGAGCACCAGCTGTTAATAGTGGGAGATATGGAAGAGCAGAGCCCAGGGAAGCAGGAAAGGAAGGTTTACTGCTTTTTCTGGGTAATTAATACGTTGTACCACAATTTCCTTCCAGCAACTGAATACTAAGTATTAATTGATGCAAGTTGTGTGACACTTTGATGGGTGGGAAGCTCCACATGCCCCAGCCACATGCGCTCGGAACCCCAAAACCCCCCAGATCCCAAAGCATGGGAAGCAGGAGAATCTGCCCTGCTGCCCCCCTCAGGTAAGACCCCACCTGCAGAGCTGCCTCCAGCCATGAGATCCAACATCAGAAAGATGTGGAGCTCCTGGAGAGAGTCCAGAGAAGGCCATGGAGATGCTCTGAGGGCTGGAGCCCCTGTGCTCTGGAGCCAGGCTGGGAGAGCTGGGGGTGTTCACCTGGAGAAGAGAAGGCTCCAGGGAGAGCTCAGAGCCCCTGCCAGGGCCTAAAGGGGCTCCAGGAGAGCTGGAGAAGGACTTGGGACAAAGCCTGGAGGGACTTTGGACAAGGGGGAATGGCTTCCCACTGCCAGAGGGCAGGATTAGATGGGATATCAGGAAGAAATTGAACTGTGAGGCTGGAGAGGCCCTGGCACAGGGTGCCCAGAGAAGCTGTGGGTGCCCCTGGATCCCTGGCAGTGTTCCAGGCCAGGTTGGACGGGGCTTGGAGCAACCTGGGACAGTGGAAGTTGTTGCTGCCCATGGCAGGGGGTGGAACGAGATGAGCTCTAAGGTCTCTTCCAGCCCAAACTGGGCTGTGATTTAGAAGCAATCCAGGAAAAGGAAAGTGGGAGGCCACACATGCTGGGCGTCCTTGGCAGACTTGGACTCCCGCACAGCCACCTCGTGTCCGAACGAACGTCTGGTGCATCTGAAATTGTGAAATGCTCTGTGGTTTCCTTTGTTTCAAGTTGTTCCAGGGGTCCTTTATCCTTTTCTTTGGAATCACAGAAAGCATTGATGGAATATTTACAGGAGAGATGTTTGTTTTGGTAAACGGTGTATCAGTTTCCACAAAACCTTTTGGATTTTGTCTTTTATTTTTGCTTGCACCAATCATCGTTATATCATCTGTGGGCATTTTTTTAGGAGGAATATAGAGCAGAAGGAATTAGCTGGCACAACATCGACTACATAGACAACTCCAGCTGCATCAACCTGATCAGCAAGAAGCCAACTGGACTGCTCCATCTGCTGGATGAGGAAAGCAAGTGAGTAGGAAAATGCTGGCTTTGGAAATGAGATTTTTTTTTTCAGTTAAAACGTGTTTATCCTCCAGTTTTCTGGAAAAAAAAAAAAAAAACCAAACTTCCCAGAAAGGTGCTAATAGCTCACTGGGCTGATTGGTGTTTCTAGTGTTGTTTTCGAGGTGGCAACACACAGAGTGGAGAATCAGCCAGCTGAGCAAAAAGCCTTAAAAAGTAATTACTGAAATTCCTTTCCAGAATTTCTTCTATTAAAGGGAAGGGAAAAGGTTTCCCTTGCTTCACTCTTCATTTCTTTCCCTGTCTCTTGGGGTGTGACGATGTGAAGGTGCTGAACCCAAGTGCATGAGTTAAAGCAGGATGTGTAGGTGCTGTTATTGAGAAATAAGGTGGATTTATCAATTTACTGGTAAAAACTGAACCAGAGTGAAGTGAGGGCACTTGTCCGTAGAGGCTGCATTTCCACAGGGTTTCACGGGCATGAGGGACTTACCTCAGATTTGCATCCTTGGTTGCATCCATCCGTTGTCTTGGGAGAAGTTCTTGGGTGAACGTGCGGCTGCTGGGGCTGCATTGGTGTGGAAACTTTGGAGCAGAACAGTTCTCCCATCAGATGCTTGTGCCAGTTCCCTCCACATGAAAGGCAGGGAAAGGCCAGGTGGTTTTGCTGAGCTCACCTCAGATCCACATGGCCCAGGGCACAAAGTCTCCCATCATTTGCCTGCAGGCTTCTCCCCCACTTCTTGTCTCGTTGACAGGAGACCATCAGTGATGCTCTCCCAGTGATGTTGTACTGGGCTAAAACAACTTAAATTGGGTAAAGTTGTGAAATACACCCCCATGCTGCAGATTTCCATGGAGTTTGAGGATGGAGGGTTGGCTTTCTCTTACCAAGAGGCTCTGCTGAAGCAGACATAGAAGTGGAAGTTCAGAATGTCTCTGTTTTTCCCTTTTGTGGCCAAGAAAGACGTGGAAAAGTTTTCCCGTTGGGTTTACAGCTACTTCCTTTCAATTCTCTCCACTCAGTTTTCCTCAAGCCACAAACCAGACTCTGCTGGACAAATTCAAGCGTCAGCACGAAGGGAACTCCTACATTGAATTCCCGGCGGTGATGGAGCCGGCTTTCATCATCAAACACTACGCGGGCAAAGTGAAGTACGGAGTCAAGGTCTGTCACCCAGCTGTTCCCCAGCAGCTGCTTTCATCTAAATCTGGGATTGGGAAGGAGAGCCCCAGAGGCTCCACAGAGATGGTTTGAAGAGGACTTGGCTCAAGAAGATGGGAGAGTCAGGAGAGAATTGTTTGGGGAAATGAAAAGGTGGTAGGGACTGGGTCTTCCTGTTCTCCTCCACGTGGGCATTTCAGGAAGAATTTAGGGATGCGCACTGAGTTCAGTGCTACGCCCCAACAGCAAGTTGAAATCGGGTGTCTGGTGGCCTTTCTGGGCTTTGTTTGTGTAGAAAACCCAGTGTTTTACTCATCATTAGCCACTTTTAATACAGGTTATGTGTGCTTAGGTCTCGGCATCCCACTGCCATGGGTGCTTTTTGGAATCTCACGTGGATGATTCCAAAGTTGACCCTATTTCTGTTCATGCCAGTTATTACCAGAAGGAATTCTGGTGGGCAGATGAGCCTGTGTGAGAAACAGCCTTGGGATTTGCAGCTGCAAATCTCTCATCATGTTTCTGATGCAATAAATGCACGTGATAAGCATCAGAGATGATGGTCATAGAGAAGTATCTGATATGGGAGCAGGAGAGAAAGACAGAAACAGAATTCAATAGTTGTGCTGGCCCAGAGATAGCCTGGAAGATCCTACCTGGGGTATCTTGTGGGTATTGTTTATTTTCCTCTTTCTTCCTCCTTCTCCTTCCCTAGGATTTCAGAGAGAAGAACACGGATCACATGCGCCCAGACATCGTCGCTCTCCTGCGGAGCAGCAAGAATGCCTTTATCTGCGGGATGATCGGGATTGATCCCGTGGCTGTTTTCCGCTGGGCCGTCCTGAGGGCCTTTTTCAGGGCCATGGTCGCATTTAGGGAGGCTGGAAAACGATACGTGGAGAAGAAAACTGGTACGTGTGCCCATCACCTGGTCCTGGAGGCTGTTTTCCAGTGGCAATTTGGGTCTAATATGTTAATATACTGATTTAGGTAGCCTGACTTATTAGGAGTTTTCAATCTATTAGAAAACTCATTAAAATAACAGGTAGATTTTTTTGCAGAATTCACATTTAAAGGTACATTTGGATTTTAACATATCATAAGGAAATATTTTCATTTTACTGCTGCTTTAATTTTTCCTTTTTGTAGGATGCATGGATAGAAAAACCCAAATCATTCAAACAGAGACATACAAATTATTCAGCAAAAAAGGCAAATTATTTTTGTGATAGTTCTTGAGCCTTCAGTTACATCTGGAAACAAAAAAAAGCGATAAATCTTCCTATCATTTTCCGAGCTGTTCACCATTTCAGCTGCAGGAGAGCGTGTCTCTTGTCTATCAAAATTCATGGCTTTGCAGTCATCCAGAACCACGGATCACGGGGGCATTAAATTAAAAGAAAGTGATGGTGCATCATCATGCTGTGGCAGGCAAGACCTGGCTGTGCTTTTAGACCATTTCTCTGCATAAAGCAATTTCGGGAAGACAGGTACAAGCTATTACTATTCATTTCTGGGCACAAGAGGGCTTGAAATCCATGATGGAATTAGAGCCTCAGCAGGGAAAATGTCAGCTGGGTTAAAATTAAGCGCGGAGCCACACCATGAATTATTTTGCAATCAGTGAGGTTTGCATCGTGGAGAGCGAGGGAGCCTGGGACAAGGAGCGTAGGGATGGAAGCTCTTCAAGCAGAAAGAATCATTTCCTTGGGAGCAAATCCCAAGAAGAGCAGGGGGCAAAAAGTCATGTTTCAGCTCTTGAAGTTCTTCCTCTGACACCTCTCCGATGAGGTGTAAGAGAAGAGCTGATTCTCATGAGCCTGGGTCTGTCTGGCACATCAAGGCAGCGTTTTTAGACAGAGTAACCAAAGAGGGAGATGGCAAAGATGTTTGGCATTGGAAGAAAGGCCACTTCAAAGAGGAGGCTTCCAAAATCCATCTTTGCATTTTCATCTTGCATAAACCCCAGGCTGAACTCAAATGAGCTGATCCAAGAGATAAGAAAGATTCATTTAATCTCAGGAAGTAAGAGCTGATTTCAAGCCCTGCTTCGCTTTCTGTGTCTCTGGCAACTGGTCCTGCTCACTGCCATGCTCGTCTCCTCACTCCCGCTTCTCAGTCCAGAGTCTGTAGCAGTAACTTGCTTATATCTCTCTCTGTATATATATATATATAGCAATATATAGATATGATTGTAGATATATGTATAACTGGGTGAGTCCAGGAGGTCTTGAGACAATTCTGAGACTCAATTCTTGCATCGCCTTCTCCTTCCATCCCAAAATTAGCTAATACATGGTGATGGCTGAATTTCTAAACCTTTTCATGGTGCTGCTCTGTTATCTGTCCATGTCCTTTAGCCTGTATTCGTGCTTTGTACCCTCTGGGTTTTGAGTCAAAGAAAAAACAAACCCCTCAGAAAGCCAGGTAAGGTTTGTCTTAAACTTCCCAGCAATCCTCAGATCGTTTATACCCTGGTCTTCTATGTGCACCAAATTGGGAAAAAGTCATGAGAAAGTCTCCATTATACAGGCAGCACTACTGGGAGGAGATTACCTAAATCTGAATTCCATACTGAGGTACACATTATCTGTGGGAAAAACTTAGCCTACAAGCAGTGGCAGAGCTGGGATCACTGTCCTTGCCCTCTTTGAAGGGCTACCCACCATGTCCAAGCATGGTCATCCAGACTGGACAGTCCTTGGAGCAACCGAGTCTAGTCGAAGGTGTCCCTGCCCATGGCAGGGGCTGAGACTCAATGATTTTTAAGGTCTCTTCCAACTCAAAACCATTCTGGGATTCTGACTTTGCCCAGGTCACACTTAGCAAGGTGAGATCAGTAACAGTGTTTTCGTGATGTTTTTGCTGGTGTGACCTCACACTCATCTCCTGTTCCATTGTCTTCCTCCAAAATCCTGTCAGCAAAGCAGGTGGCTGTGGAAGAGGTGGATGTGGACAGAAAGCTCGGCCAGTGTCACAACAGTGCGACAGGCTGGTGTAGCATGATGCATCCACTGCCGGATGCTGGAAGTCCCCTCTTCTCTCCAAAATAATGAGGAAAAGCCCCAAATTGATACTTTGCCTCTATGGCAGAAAACATTTGTGAGTTATCGAAGTATCATTAAAATTCTCCTATCTTGATAGATAGAAGCAGAGAACCAAAGACAGCACATGTTTGAGGTTTATTTTGGTTTTTATCAAACCTTGATGGCTTTAATTAGCCTGATTTGAGCATCTACCTGCCAACAGATGTCGAGCTTCTGATAAAATGATGGTAGAGTAAGAAAAGCCTCTCTCAGACATTCATCCACATGCACACACTTAATATTTGTGCAGATATTTTTTCAAGACATGCTGCCCATTCTTGGTTTCTGAGGTCCTTTCCCCATCCATCAGGCAGGTGAAGTGAGGGAGCAGGGAAATATCCAAAACATGCTTCTTTTAATTAAAGGCTGTTTGCACTCTTTGTCTGAACCCCAGCTGGAGCTCTCATGCTTTTACGCTTGCAATACCCAACAGGGATTTTCCAGAAAAATCCCTGGCTTATGTCTAAGCAGCTCTGCAAAATTTTGCTCTGCTTCCTTTCCATATCATCCTTTTGGTTGTCTCCTCCTTGCCAAGCAGATGCTTCTGGAAGGATAAGCAGCATTTTTTCTTGCTGGCTTTGAGGACTCTTCTTTTTTTGTGCTCCTGATATCCTCCTAGTGCAGCTTTTGGTGATTGTGTGATTGTCCTCGTTAACTTGAAGGTGAAGAGCAGCAAAGTGGTGTCACTGTGAATTTTGTTTCGTACCTTTGTGTTCTGCCTAAGTGATGCTTCTTACTGTGCTGCCAACGCTCCTCGAATCAAAGAGGCCAGGATTGAGCGAGCTGCACTTAGCTGAAGGGTAGAACTCTTCAATAATTTGGTTTTTAATAATTATTATTAATAAGTTTATCAATGCGGATTTAAACGGTCCAATAGAACTGCATGTTAGAACTGCATTTGTTAGTGAACTTGGATTAAAGGAACACTGTCAAGCTTTTTAGGAAAGAAAATTGTCTGGTTTACTTTTTTTGCTGTCATCAATACACATTTATTATGCAAAACCCTCTAATTCTTTGTTAGCAAAAACTTAATTGAAAAAATGGTGCTGTTCATACAAACTAGGCTGTGGACACTTAGTTTTGCTGGACCTAAATCCTTGCTCTGATGAAAGTTTTGTGGTCCTGAGGCTGTGCCTGCCCTCGATGGGCTCTGCAGTTGGATTTGGCCAACAAGGGTTGCTTCTTGGGTAATTCCTTCTTGAAAATAATCCCACTGGCTTCTGCAGATTTATTCCTGAAGCTGGTCACCAAAAAAACCACTGCTCTCAAAATAATCAATAAAAAATGCTGCGTTTGCCAAATAAAGGTGAGACCAACCAAAAGCTTGATGTTTGAGGTCTCGCTGGTGTTAAGGTGAGGAAGATGCCCCTTGACAGTGTTCCTGTGGAAAATTTCCGATGGTTTGATGTGTTGGTATGAAATGCTCCCATAGATGCTGGCACAAGGTGACTCCGCGGTGACCTTCCCACGCCTCGCTGGGAGTGTGGCACATCCTGGACTTGGCCAACGATGACAGAGAGGCACTGCCTCTTGGCACATTGTCACTGGTGTCACCTCTCTTCCACTCTGTGCTCACAGCTGGGCCATCAGAAATCCTCTTGGCCACACGTTGATTGTTTCTTCCAACTCAAACCTATCCTGCCAAACTCCAGACTCTGTTCTCTGCCCTCAGGGAATATGGAAACTGTGCTTAATGCAAATAATTTATGTCTTTCCTTTTAATTGCCAAAATCTGAGCAAAATGTAGCACTGGAATGCAAGATGAGAATTCCAGGTGGTTGTGTCACAAAGCATCTGGACAGGGATTTGCAGGTAACACCAGGCAGAGGCAGAGAAAGGATTTTAAAAATAAATTAATAAAAATAAAGATTTATATAATAATCCTCTTTTTGTCCAAATAATCTTGGAGTGATTATTAAGTGATTATGCTCTGTCTAATGAGGATTGTAATTATAATGAGGGAGTGGGACATGGTCCAGCCCATTGCTCCCGTGCCACGGTGCCATGCAGAGGAAACCGCAGTTAAATTGTGTCGAGCACGAACATCGTGTGACCCTCGAGCTCCTTGGGGCTTGTTCCTTCCCCTCTCCTGATTTCTGCTTATAAAATCTTTCTCTTCTCTCCATTTTTTTTTGTTTGTTTTTATTTTGCTTCCCAAGGGCATGATGATGCAGTGCCATGTGCGGTTTTGAAAAGTGTGGATAGTTTTAGCTTTCTCCACCACCCAGTGCATCAGAGGAGCTTAGAGATCCTGCAGAGGTGCAAGGAGGAGAAGTACAGTAAGGCTCCACCACCCGCCCTCCCCTCTGATACCACACTCAAACATCCAGAAATGGAAACCAAGTGCATTCCGTATAGAAAGGGTAAAAACCAGCCCCTGAGGAGCCTTCCATGATCAAACCAGCTGCCTTAGAGCAGTTTTCAGCCTATCAGGAAATGATTAGGCAGAGCTGGAAGAGTCAAATTAAAAGCAAACCCACATCTCTTGAGATCTCGCAAAAATCATTTTGTTGACAGTTTCCCCATTTACTCACTGACAATAATAAAGAATATTCCTGATACAAGGCTGGTACAGCTGGAATTCAACTGAATTTGGATTTCATTGGACTTCAGAAATATCTTTAGCTTGTGAAAATATTGTCTTCCAGAGTTTTTACTTAAAACAGAGGCATTGTCAATGTTATTTTATGGAATGATGCACCTGGTCTCCATTTCTTCATCTTCACTCCTCTGTCACGTAATAAACTCATCCTGCATGACAACATGGACACTCTTGCCTGCACTGCTCTATTTTATTTTTATATTTAAGTAGATATTTGGTGCTCTCATGTTTAGATATATAATTTTCCTACCATTATTCTCTTCCTTCATGTTGCACGTTAACGTTAAAGCTGACAGAAATAGAGCTGCTCTGCATGGGCAAAGCCTCAGCCCAACTTGCTTAAACTTCATGAAATGTAGGTGTAGGGGAAAACCACCTTTTTTTCTGCAGAGCTGAGCACAGCTAAGGTAAGTACAGTAGGTGCATGTTAAATCTTCACAAATATGGTTTTCCTGTTAGAAACCTTCTGTCAGATGTCTGTGCTTCCTGCAGCATGCGGAGTTGGGGGAGCAGAGGTGGTTTAGGTGTTAATTTAGGCTTTCATTCTTAATTTAACTATGTTATTTTCCCCTACAAGTTCCAAACACTGCTATAAGAAAATATAAAGGAGTGATACTAAATTTTACTTGATTTTAGGTTTTATTAAGCGGTGGTGTGCCAAATGACCTTACTGATACTACTAAGAAACTATTGGAAAGGAAGATGATTATCAGCAGAGTAGTTTTACTTGCAATTAATGAGTCGATTTAACTTTCATTTTTAAGTTGGCTCAGCAGTATGGGAGATTTTGGGGGGTTTAGTTTGCAGTTCCTCGGGTGGGAAAAAGGGAATTCATACAACTCAAGAGATACTTAGAGCTTTAATTTAGTTGGAAGCAGGAAGTTGAGGTCAACACTTAAAACCTCGCTTAGGTAGACTGGTCCACACAATTTGGGGTCTCTTAAGATAAATCCAACGAGTGGGTCTAAAAGGAACATTGCCATAGTTTGTGAATTGGCATCTCACCAGGCAAACGAGTAATTCTTGTTCTGCATTCAGAGATCATTCCCATCTTCCCACGGGGTGTGCTCCTGGTTCCCCAGGCTCCCAGCCTTGGCGAGCTGAAGTGGGCTTGGAGCGTGTGTAACGTTCTGGTTCGGAATCCAGCAGGTTTTGGGCCCCACGGGTGAGCTTGGCCCCAGAAACTCGGCTTTTCCCAAAAGTCAGAGGAGGTTATACATCCATGTCATCCTTGAGAGAGGAACCAAGGTCATCTCCTTGTCTCGAACTGTTCAATTAGTTCTGAACAAAGAGAGAAAACAAATTGGTTTGATGAGTTTATTGAGCTGCCCTGTAGGTCCCTTGTTATCCAGCTTCTGGAGCCAACTGGTCGCCCTTCCCTTACCATCAGCTGCTTTCCTGGTGCCTTGGAGTCCACCAGTTCCTCCAGAGTGAGGCACTGGGTTTAGACACATCTGATTCAAGACTGGAGCTCTGCTGGTTGGCATTCATCCATAGGGAGTAGATGGGGATTATCCAAAACTCTTCTCAACAAGGGCAAAGACCTGTTAGGCAAATCAGTTCGTCTTTCCAAAACACTCCCGCTGAAGGAAAGGGAATATGCTTGAAAAATCAGAATAATTTCCTGCCTGAAGTGTAAACCAGATCAGGCTGTGTCTGAGCTGGATAAAGGGAGTGAGAGGTTGTTGCCACTCACACACTGTTCTTTCCTGCTGAGTATCAGTTCCTACAATTTAATAGCCCGTATTCACCATACACAATTCTCAAGGCCACGTGCGGCTCACCAGCTGAAATCTAAGACCCTTTTACCTTCTATCTGTAAAAATCCCCCTTATTTTCCAGGAAAGGGGCTACATCAACATGACAGCTTCTTTTGGCTGTATTCCTTCTTTAAAGAGCCAAGTGATGGCACAATGTAGAAAAGTCTTTATATTTGGTTTATCTAAAGCAATTCTCTTTAACCCAACTTGTGCACTGGGATCTTTATTAATCAACAAGTCACTTAAGTTGCTGAGCTGACAGAACCACAATGCAGTTTAAATGCAGCTGTTACCTGGAAGCCTGAAATAGAAATTCCCTTTTCCTGAGGGAAGGTGTGGATGCAGAGATAATTTGATACACTACAGCTCAACTTGTTGGGTTGGAAGGTGTTTTGGGCCTTTTCTTTCTTTGGTGGGGAGTGCAGGGAAGGGTAGGAAGACAAATTTTGCTCCAAAAAGAAGGGCATGGATTAAAAAACTCTTGGAAATACCAGTGAAATCCCATTTTTCATGAACTGCTTTAGACTAGAAGAACCTTCTGGGCCTTAATGGGGAAGTATCCAGGCATATTAAAAGTATATTAATTTAATCTATATTAAAAATAGATACAGCTAGACATTAGGTGCTTTCTTAGTCTAAAACTAGCTACACAAAGTACTACTATGCAATGTTTTAAGCAGATTCCTGATTATTCCCATTTTTTCTCTCTTTACAAATGGGTTTCTGTGCTCTAAATCAGGACTTTAGACACAGAAATGCCAGTCTTGAAAGAGGTACAAGAGCACTCTTAGGATAAGAAATGTAACCAAAAAAAGGCTTAAATGGCAAAAAGAGGGATTGAAAAGAGAATGTTGAGCTCTGGGTATTGTTAAGCACTCAGATGCGTTACCTTCCTTGCTTTCCAAAACCCTCCAGTGCTGGAGATGCCAAACCTTCTCAGCAAGAGTGATTTGGTTGGTCCTGCCTTGGAGCACAGGAGCGTTCAAAGGTGACCTGGGGCAGGACACCCTCAAATTTTCTTTTGCTGACATTTCCAGGATATTTGGGCACCTTTAGATGCAAAAACTTAACCAAGTGGACCATCAGCCTTTTCAGGGATCTCCTGCCCAATGTTCAGCTTCAAGATGAGCTGTTACAACATCTCAGCAGGGCAAGGAGGATGGTAAATGTCCTGTTAAAGGGATGTCACCATTGACTTTGGTAGGAATTAATCTTCTCCTCAGTAATTCCAGGCTCAGAACAGCAGGACGGGCTCAGGTCTCAGCATATTTGCTTTGTGTTCATCTTTCGGAATAAAAAATCCCCAGGACACCTTTTAGCTCAGCACTTGGGCTGCATGAAATAGTGGAATTATAAATATGGGGCAAGGGGATATGCCATTGCTTCCTCCTGTCCTGCTACAAACTATAGTTTAGACTTTTTTATTTTTAGAAAGCTTTTTTTTTACCCTTTTTTTTCCACTGTAGATGTCTCAGGCTAGAATAAAACACATTTTCCCCATGCTGAGGTGAGAGCTGTGATTTTTCCTGTGTCAACAGCAGTGATTTTTAGACAGTTATAAAATTGCTCAGCTGTTTCCATGTCAAACTCCACATTATCAGATCTTTACATTTCTGTGGTTTGGTGACTTGAAAAGTGTTTTGTTGTCTACAAAAATTGTCTCCTGTCTTCGTAAGTGCTTGGTTACAAAACATTTCCACTTTGGGGAAGATACCAGCTGCTACTGTAACCATATGTGGCAGCTTCCTTGGCTGAATACAAAATAGATACTTCATTTAATATATTGTTTTATTAGATCTATTTTATTACAAGTAAATTATTCTAGCTATCAAAGGATATAGGCTCAATACACAGTCAAGCCTTTATAAAACAGTATATAAAGTATTTCCTACTTGCTGCACATGTCCATATGTGGAGGGAGGGAGAGAAGAAGTGCCTAAGGAATAAATGACCATTTTTCCAAGCATTCTAATTATGTTCAGGTGTTTTGCCCATGCAGCTGGGTTATCCCATGCACAGTGGGAATGCTTGGGAAGAAGCTTGGGAATCTCTTGGACATGGAGAACACGAGTGGCTGCTCCTCCCCATCAGCTCCTTCCCTCACCCCGTTTGCTGGCCAGGACAGCACGTCCGTAAAACACCCCGTGCATGTGTGGGAGGGGAATTAGAGGCTGGAGCAAACAGTGTTACTCACGAGGGTGATGACTCTGGCAGGGAGGTGGGACTGGGGAGTGATGGCATCCCTGGCACCCGGCTGTGCCCGGCATGTGCCAGGACACGTCCGCGCTGCTCCGCGCTGGAGTCAGGGCTCAGCTATGGCTCTGCTAATTGTCTGTGGGGATGGCTCTGCTAATTGTCTCTTGGATATGAGCCAGCTGGAAACGTCTTCTTCATGTGCTGCTTCAGGTATCACTCGGAAGAGCCCGCGGACGCCGCTCTCAGACCTCCAGGGAGTCAACACCATCAACGAGAGGAGCCCACGGTAAGAGTCCCGCTTCTACCTTGGCATGGCCAGGGATCTGGGATGGGAGAGCACTGTCTGTACCTAAAAATGACATTTCTCCCACCTCACCTATCAATCTTATCTTCTCTTCTTATTCTTTCTCTGCTGTGTGATTGGATTTAAACACCTTTCCTGGCTAAACAGCAGACAGGGAAAGCAACTTCCCTGTGTCAAAGGCAGTAGTTGTCAGTGGTGGGTGGACAAGGGGGTAAGAAGCTTAAAAAAATGAATGAATGTGCCAGTATCAAGGAAATAGTCATTTAAGGAGCACAGGTCTGGGTGCAGAACTGCATACAGCGTGTGGTGGCTCCAGGCACCTTGGAATGTGGAAAACCTGGAAGTTAGGGGGTTTGGGATGGTACTTTACCAAATGCTTGCTTGTTTTCAGGAGGGAAAAACACACATTTGCTTCAAAATTGATTGATTTTTACAGACTTTATGTACAGTTTTATTTTTAAATCCTTCCTTGAAGTTTCCAACCATTTAAGCAGCTACTGAATGAGACTCAGGTCTACACCTGAGATACAGATCTGTGCCTCTCCTGCAAAGCCTTCTTCATCCCCATTCCAGAATTACGTTGCTTGTGAAGCCGAAGTCTTCATTTCCAAGGGATGTCTGGGCACTGATCCTTTTCCCAGCTGCCCTTGTGCTATCCCTCAGCACATCCCAGGAAGTCTGATTTTCCCAATATTTCTCTAAAGGGGTACGGTGCCTATCTGCTTCCCTCTGAGCAGATGTGTGCTGGGAAAGGAAGTTATAGGAGCATCCTCAGCTCCTACAACCACTGCTTGGAGCTGCAGATATCCAGGTGTGTCTTTATGGCTGCTCTGAGGTTAATGAGAAGCCCAGAACAAGCCAAGAGGAGTCTGAGTCTGTTTGCTGAAATGTGTCCATCAAATCAGTCCTTGCATCTCTGTGGCTTCCCTTCCACACAAAATTAAATATCCTTCAAGGATATTATGCAGGCTCATTTTTAATGGCTTTAATGCCAAACGGCCAAAACAAAAATTAGATACACATCATTCCTTTTTTTCTAGGGGAAGAAAAGTGGCTTCTCCTGCCTGATTTTGTTCACCACATGCTCTCTGAGTGCCATCAAGACTAGAATGTCCTTCTTCCTCTGAGTTCCTCCTCTTTGAGAGAGGCAGTGGCACCCTACTGAAGGAGAGCAGAATGTTCTCACATCATTACAAGTCCATTTCAGTTGTTAGAGAGGATGGGATTTACTTAAAATGGTTGGGTTGAATTCATAAATTTGTGCCACTTCTCGAGTTTGAGCAGAAATCCAGGTGATACAAGTAATGCCACCCTATCCCGGGAAGGTGATACAACCCTGGCTGTCCTCACCTCAGTCTTTGCCGCCCTCCTTTCCTTTCTCATGGTGCTGCAGTGCTGAGGCTCTGATGGGTTGGGTTGCGACGACAGTCGGTCCTTGGTAACACTTGAGGCAGGGAAGGTTGGTGTCTCAGAGGTGGCATTCCCTGTTTCCAGGAGCTCTGATTGTGCAAGTTTCCCTCAAGATAACGTAACGTGAAACTTTGTCCCTTTGGAGATCTTCCCTTGTAGATAAGAGGATTCCTGCAGTTTCTCTATCCAGCCTTCGGCACGTGAGGAACATCCGTGAACTGGAACAGGGCTTTTCTTAACTGCCCGACTCCAGCTTTGGAGGAACTTTAGTGTGGGAGCTTGGGCTGCCAACATTTTCCTAGTCCAAAATATTTCAGTTATCTCAGCAAGGGAAAATTGTAAAGGCAGGGAAACTCCTCCTGACCCAGGCAAGGAGAGGGATGTGTTTATTTACTGTGGAGTTCAGTGTGTGGTCAGCTCTGGTTACGTGGCTTAATCCATGCCAGCACAGCAGACAAGTCATCCTAAACAGCCAGAATTGAGGAACTGTGTGTTCCTTCCTCATCCTCAGCAGCTGTGACCTACCAGCAGCCTCAATCTGAGCCTTTATGTGCAGAAAAAGTGCTTTTGGAGCCGTCGTAACTCCTGTGTTCCTCCTCCTGTGGTGCCTGGATAGCGTGGTCCATGATCTTCGCTTCCCTTGGCCATCATCAGTGATGGGTCCCCATATGTCGCCTGTGCCCTTTCCTTCTGTAAGCACAAACTGGATGTCTCATAAGATCTCCAAGGTCCAGCCTGTGCTTTCAGAGTAGGCAGGTGATTTTGATCCCTTTCGTTGCAGCTGCTTTTGATCTGGAGAGTCGTGTCACACTTGATAAATGTTGGTATTTCAGGTAAATGGCACTTGTTTAGCAAGAGGAGCTGAGCACAGGGGTGCAGGTAACATGTCTGGAAGAGAGATTGGCTTTAGCAGCTCCCCAGCAGATTGACTGGCAAGTGATTTACGGCTCCAAATTAAACAGGAATTGCTTTCAAAGCCATCTCATGATCATGTGGTTGCTGATAAGTCTGGTTGTGCATCCAACCCACAGGATAGCCTGAGGCCTGTTTCTAAAAGCAGTTTTGAGGCATGACATCACTCAGGAAGTCACTGTGGAGGGTTTAGGGAGCCAAGTGCTCTCCTCTGATCTCAGAAGAAAGTGGACGGGTGGTTTGCACATGCTGGGAGGGAAGCCGGGCTTCAGCGGAGTGCCTTCTCTGGCTGCTGACAAATGAAAGCCAGGCCATGCCTAACCCAAACCACTTGGGCTGTTTGGGATCCTGCTGGTTTGTGCTCACTGGTGACACTTTTAAGTGCAGGGATGTCTGAGCAGGTGTTGGTCTGGAAACAGCTGGCTGGCTTCAGTGAGATGATTGACCCCAAAGTACCAAAAGCCTGCATCTGTTGCCATGTGAACGTATCCATCCTAAGTGTCCATAACAAACAGAGTTGTCTTTTTATCTCTTGGGTTTTTCAAAACTACATGGGAATTTCTAGGGTTTTCCAGAGAGATTGGCCAGGATTAATGATGTTTTGTACATCCCAAAAGTGGCTGTTGAGTTTTAGCAGTTCCTGTCAACTGGTAATTTTTTTTCCCACCTGCAAACAAGAGGGTTTTGGTGGATGGTACCTGAGATGTAAAGAGAAGTAAGGTGGACAGGAGGATATCACCTGGATGTTCAAGCTTCTCACTAACAATCCTTGAATGGAATGCTTAAGAAAGCAAGTCCTGGAGCACTTAACCAGGGGTTGCTGTGATTCCTCCCTCCTTATAACAGTGGGCCATGTCAAAATGCTGATTTAATGGGGCCAGGAAGGAATTTGGGTGGCGTTCAGACAAGGCAGCGAGGTGACATTGCTCAAAGGATCTGGCTCCAGGCTTTGAGCTGGCTGAACAAACAGCTTTACATCCTTTATTTTTTAATTTCCATGCAGGACTTGAGATTTGCCTTTCCTCCAAATCAAGGCTTTAAGGCAAAGGGCTGCCTTGTTGTCAGACCTCAGAAGTGGCCGGTGCCTGAGGCCACGTTTAAAACCACCATGTCCTTCAGCATCCTCCTGACCTGGTGCAGCCTGGAGTCTCCTCCTGTTCCTTTTCCTCCTGTCTGAGATAACTTGAGGAGGGGGGGTTGCAGCCCCACATCGTTCCTTAGGTTACTTTTAATTTCATATGATGATTTCTGAAAGGCTGATAAAAAATTTAGAATTTAAAAACCCCAACAAACCACCAGAAATGCACCAATCCAAAAGTATTGTGGTTGGGTGCTGCCCATGAGAGGCTTCATGTCCCCCAGACACCACTGGAAGTCTCCTCAGCTCTGGAAATTACTTGCCCTGATGTATAGTTTGGTCAAGTATCCATTTCTGTCCCTCCAAGAGGGGATTTTGGCTCCTCTCCTCATTCCCTTCAGCCCTTCTGAAGCCAGGTGAGCATTTCTGGAGACCACAGCAGTTTTACTCCATGGCAGAGAGGATCAAATTGGATGACTGAGTTGTGATCAGGTCCCAGAGAGTGATTCTGAGTCAACTCATCAGTCCAGCTGGGGCTAACATCCATCTTTGTGGCAAATAATGAGTTTATTGCAAATTGGATTTGCTTTTTCTTTCCCTAATGGAATGATTGTGTGAGTTCGAGGAGACAGAGTCAGCACCAGAGGTCATGGCCTCGTATCCTTCAGGCCACCAAAGGTATCTAGACGTATCTGGAGACTCAAGGTTTCTGTCTGGGAGAGCTGGAAGCTGTTACTGTCCTGCTAGTAATTTGTTCCTTTTGTGAATATTTGATCTTTGAGAGGTGCTTTAGTAGCTGATGGCTTCATGTGCTGTCTGGCACCAGGGGCTCATCCCATGGGAGCGAATGAACAGTGGAAAGAAAAAAGCAGCAGCTCATTTTCTACAATGGGTTATTTTATGATCCATTTTTATCATAGAACCGTGTTTTTCATCTCTTCCTAACGGCCTTTGGTGTTTCAGGGATGCCTACGCAGTTGGCTGGAATGGCCGGATGGGGATGAGGCACAACAGGTTCGCCAGCCCCAGTGCCTTCCTGGACAAAGACGGGATATTCGTCAACGCGACCAACAGCAAACTGCTGGAGAGGGCCCACGGCATCCTCATGTCAGTACCCAGGAGGGGATCTGGGCTTTACTCCTGGAGCATAATGAGCAGCACGGGGAGTTAGAGGAATGTAAATAGCCGGGATATAAAACTCTCAGGGTGCCAAGTAGACTTGGAGGTGTTTCCCAGTTGGGTCAAAACAACGTTTGACACATCTTATTTAACTCTTGTCATTCATTCAGAATGACAGACAAAGGGAAGAAAGAGAAGGGACAAACCTGCTGGTCACACCAGTCTGGAGATGCAGCAGCTGTGCAATGAAGTCACACTTTTAACGTGATATCAAAGTTTCCATTATAAATTGTCTGGGCAGATGATGTTGATGATTCACACTGCAGCCTCCTCAGAAGGTTCAGGGAACATCCCAGGGTGGCTGGAATGAACATGGAGTTTGGAAAGCAGGAAGCTGGTCAATCATTTTGTGACGTGGCTTCTTCGCTCTTCCCAAATTCCCAGCATCCCATCACTGCCAATGTAACCATTCCCATTAACTGGATACATTCCTCTCAGTCTGCAATATGCAGGGGCAGCCCAGTTTCAGTGCTGGCTATGGGCAGCCGCTGCTCAGAGGGATTTGGAGGGGTTGGTTTCATAAACTCCTCCATTCCACAGTTGCACTGTGGATTAACCTGAGCTGTTTATTATCTCCCCAGGCGAAATAAGAACTTCAAAGCCAAACCCAGTCTCCCAAAGGTGAGTGAGAAGCAGCATTTTCCCCCTTGTGGTCTGTGGGTTAAGGCTGTAGCACAGTGATGCAATGCTGCTGGATATGAAGAAGACCATTGTGTCTACACCAAGAGCTTGGTCAACTCAGCTCTCTTCAGGGCTCTTTAATTCATATAAACCCAAAGGATTTCAGCCCTGATTTCTGCTGGGAGAGAGAGTGTGCCAGTTTGGCCAAAATCTAGTAATATAGCCCCTGAGAGAAAAACCAGGTTGCAACCACCCTTCCCCCCGCACAGGGTTCGGGAAAAAAAAAAGAAATTTTTCCTCGAAGGAAAGTTAAAGAGATAAAAACTATTTATTTTAACAAACACACAGGAAAAGGATAATGATGTTAAATAATGAATTAAAACCCCTGCTATAGAGAGAAACCTGGGAAGATTTCAGAGTCCTTCTGTAGGTGTGGTCTCTCTCCTCCTCAGAGCTGGTCGGTGAGGGCGTGGGCCCACCCCCGGGCCTCGGGGAGAAAATTCTCCTGATGTGTTCTGATGTTGTTGAAACAGTTCAGAAGAGAAGAAGGGTAAAAAACCAAAGTCCCAGGAAACAAAATTCAGCTCTCCGTCTCACGCCAAGGGGAAAAAAAAACCAGCTGGCTGAAGAAAAAGCAAGCAGGGTGCTCCCTTCGTGCCTTCCGCAGTCAGAAAAAACACTGAGGAGTATATCTCTATGTCCTTGAGAAGCTGCTTTGGAAAGTTCATCTGGGTTTTTTTTTTTCAAGCTCAGTTTAAAGGCACAGAAAAGGCACAATACTACTTTTTGGGCATAGAGCATGATAGCGGATACACATGATAGAGTCACCCCAAGACAGAGAGATACGAGCACTTACATCCTCCTTGGAGCTGCTCTGGCTCCTTTTTCCCTTCTTCTGGGGAGGAGTACGTACATGCTGGTGACATTTAATAATTAAATCTCTAAACTAAAATGAGCAAGCGATACAGGAGAGCTGGTACCTGATAGACAACAACCTTGTTACTGTGCCTCCATCTTGGCTGCATTTATTATATTTTAAGAGATGCCAAGAGATCTGTGAATATTTGTGATCTGTGAATTATTCCTAGAAGAATAATGATTTTTGTGGTCCTCATTGATGCTGAGTCTGCGGTTGGGAACAGAGCACTAGGAGGAGCAAACATTGTTTTTAGTATTCTCTATGTCCATCTTGCGCCTGGAGAGGCACCGATGCAATTAATCAATGAACTGCTCATTAACAGTGAAGAGAATCATAGAATCATGGAATGGTTTGTGTTGAAAGGACCTTGAAGGTCATCCAGTTCTACCCCTGCCATGGGCAGGGACACCTTCCACTAGCCCAGGGTGCTCCAAGCCCCATCCAAACTGGCCCTGGACACTGCCAGGGATCCAGAGGCAGCCACAGCTTCTCTGGGAAACCTGTGCCAGGGCCTCCCCACCCTCACAGGAAAGCCATCCCTCAGTGTTCCCTGTTGAAATTACGTCACCTAAGGAAGCCCTGTGAGGGTAAAGGAGGGATATAGCAGATGGTGTGATGATAACAGCTGGATTTTCTATGGATTCTCTCTTTTTCCGCAGCACTTGCTGGATGTGAAATCCCTCAAGCACCTCACAAACCTGACGTTGCACGACCGCATCACCAAATCTCTCCTCCACCTTCATAAGAAGAAAAAACCACCCAGCATCAGTGCCCAGTTCCAGGTGAGCCCTTTCCTTTGGTGGAGAGAGGGGAATCACCTGCTCCAGGCACAGTCCTGCCCCATCCCCAGCAGCATTTAGGCTGTGAATCCCACTGAGGGCTTGAGGGAGCTGGGAGACACTGCAGGTATTGAAAGGGTGCAAATGGAGAGAAATAAGAGTGAGGATGGGTACCATGGGGGATGACGTGGTGGAGCAAGGTGGGACATGAGGATGAGCTGCAGAGGGAGGTGTTGGTGTATCTCTGTCCTCTGGTACCTCACAGTCCAAGCCATTGCATTGTGGCACTTACTCCCCCAAACCCAGAAACCGCAAAATCCCCAAATCACGTTTTTGCAGTCTTTTTATTTGCATCCAGCATAATCTGTGCTGAGTCAGAATGGGAATTTTAATAGGGGCAGAAAGGTCAGAATCCTGCTGCATTATCTCCAGGCGGGCAGAGGAATTCAGAGGAGGGATCGATCTTGTGCTGTCAGTGCTGTGTGCCAGTCCGCAGTCCCTGGGGTTTGCTGCAGGGAAAATAATCCTCCGAGGACTTGGCAGTGCTGGGCTCACAGTTGGACTCAAAGATCTTAAAGGTCTTTTCCAACCTAAATGAGTCTGTGATTGTTCTATATGTGCATCACAGCTTGGAAACTGCTACAAGACATGTGCATGAGCAGGTGGTAATAATAGAAAGCAGCTTTTCACTTAAAATTTGGATTCTAAGCAAGTCTGGGTTGGTTTTCACTTGTAATTTTGACTGCTTTGCGGTTTTTTTTGAGATTTGGTTTATCTTTAGAAAGTCTCCGTGTGTAGGTGTGGGTAAGATTAAATAATTAAAAATATATGCACACACACATGTATGTATATGTGTGTGTATATATATATATAAAATTTGCAGAATGCACGTCTGTATATTTATATATTTAGCCTTGTCTAATCTAATTGTATTCTGGTCAAAATTCACTCCTGCAGAGTTTAATTCATATCCATGGAGGGGTTGAAACAGGGGTGTCTTGGAGAAAGGCCTTCTCAAAATCTATTTATGCTCCCAACAAAACTCTGAAAAGCCCTGGGGGGCACAATCAATATTTTTTGGTATATTTTCACAGCATATTCAAATCAAAGACCCCTAATTTCATTGAGCACTTGTTAAAGAGAAGCATTTTGAGGGACAAAGCAGCAGCATTGCTTTTTTAATCAAGAGCAAACTAATAAAATTGTGATGCATGGAATTGGGTCACGGGCAGGAAACACAAATGTTTCCTATCGTGGTTTTTTTGCGGATAACTGCTGCTTTGTGGCTAATGCCTCAACACCGGGCTTGCAGCTGCTCCGTCTCCTGTGGATTTCCACTATCCCTATACTTAGGGTAATCTGTAGGGGAAATAGCTGCCTTGGAGCGTGCGCCAGGAGCAGGGATGGCTTTCACGATGGAAAACGAAACCATCCGTACCTAAAACTGTAGCACTCCCCTTTAACCTACCTGCAGGTGGTACCCTGGAGACAGGGATGGAACGGTTCCTGAAAGGCTGAGTACCGGTGGTGAAGGAGTGGGTGGCTGGAAAGTTTTGCTGGCAGAGGGACAAAGGAGACGGGTATGGGGTTAATCCTGCGACCTCGCGCGTCCTTTGTGGATTCCCGACGGCCAGATGGCAGAGGGTGCCTGGCCCATCTGCCACACACAGGATGACGCTGAGGGAATGGAAATGCCCCCTCCTACAGGTCCGGCACATCCCATTCCCACCATTTCCAGCACTAGGAGCACTCTGCTTGCTGGGCTTTCAGCAAAGGGTTTGTGTCCCTTGAGTACCCCCTTTGCCTCCCACCAGCTTGTGTGGGCACAGTGGGATGCTGCAGCATCACTGCTGAGTGAAAGCTCCCAATAGGCTTCTTTTGTGTAAAAAAGAGTAATTTCAGATTTTAAGAAAACCAGGAGCATGCCAGCAGAGGTCTGCCACGTCATGGCATTCCTGCTGCTCCCCGGGACAGGAGCAGGGATATTTGCATAATGTACATAACACAGCTGCATCACATGTGCCTGGGATCCATCCCTTGCTCCTTCCAAAATCCTGAATGTGAATGAATTTTTCTAAACATGAAAGGCTTCCCATAAAGATGTCTTTGAAATTATCAGAAGGAAAAAAAGGCTTCCTATGAGCAGATCTGTGGGCAAAATGCTTCTTTGTAATACCACGCCAGCTTATTAACGCCTGTATTCCAAAATTTATAACTCTGCTTATGGTAAATGTGACAGAATATCCTTTACATGACTGAGTTTTAAACTCTATTAAAGTCGGGAGTAATCACCAGGAACATGTTACCAATGCCATGTTTGTAATGTGCTCAGCAATTAGAGATACTCGAAGTATTTCTAGGACATAGCAAAAAAAATGGGGCTGAGGAGCCTGGCCAGCACCAATGGACTCGGCACACTCTGGTATTCAGCTTGGTTTTATTCCAAGAGCTTGTGGTTCATCCCAAAAAGTCAAAGGTTTGCAAGGTGAAGGGATAACTCAGCCTGACATCCCACTGGAGCAGCTGGCTGTGTAGTGATGTCAATGTAAATTCATTTTTACAGGAGAGACTTTTAATGGTGATGAATAAGTAAGGGGAAATAGAAAAATGGAACCAGGAAACCCCTCGATTCTCAATGAGCCTTCAGTCAGGAACATGCCAGCAGTGAAACTCTTCTCTAGAAACAATCTCTGAAGTGTTCAGGGTTGCAGGCTTCAAAAATTATTGTGAATTCACGATTTTGCCTTGGCAAAACTGTCATTAAAAAAAATTGATTTTTAGGTCAACAGTAAAGTTTTGACAATTAAAAATCAGGAATAGGTCCTGCCTGGAGTCACTTTTGATTTAGGAAAATTTGATTTATGTTTAAAAAATAGCAGTGGTTGTTTGGTGCCAGGTGTAAATTCTTGTCTTGGAGCTCCCGTTCATGACTGGAAGAGGCTTGTGGTGTGGAGTGGGATGGGAATTTGGGCACCAGGGGAGCCAGAGATCTGAAAATCCAGCCCAGCATTATATTCATCTTTGGTTTCTTTGCTGGGGGCAAAGACAAAATCAGCCAAGTTGCTTGTGCTAAAACACTCATTTGGGGGAATAATTTCACATGTGCCTCATTTACTCATAATTAATTCCAATTTATGTTGGTTTATCATTTAAACATTTGGATTTTCATTATCCACTGTGGTCTCCTCTCCCTTCCCTTTGTCTCCTCTATTGCAGGCATCCCTCAACAAACTGATGGAGACCCTTGGCCAAGCAGAGCCATATTTTGTCAAGTGCATCCGATCCAACGCTGAGAAGGTAAATCCCATCCGTGAAAGTGATCCTGCTAGAAATCAGCTTGGGAATCTTTTGTCCATTTTTGCAGGCAATTAGATAGGAAACAAAGCCTCAAATGGAGCTGGATTTAGAAGATTTGAGCAAGGGGAAGCATGGATTTATCACTCGGATGTTGCTCTTGATAAAATGCACAAGCTCTTCTTATATTTGTAGAAAAAAATATATGCAAATATATTATTTTAATTTATATGAAAAATATATTGGCTTTAATAAATGAATTTGACTCCTTTGAAGCTCCTGACCAGCCATAAGAAAGATTTATAGAACCGTGAATTCACTTGTGCTGGGTCTGAGCCTTAAAGCTTCCTTGAAAGAAAGTTTCCTTAAGTAAAAGCAGATACTTTTAGAATAAACTACACTGATCACACTGACTCATATTTCTTGAATTTGACTTTACGTAATTGTGTCATGGACTGAGGACCCTCAGTTCAAAATGTAGGGATGCTTTGTGGATTAATCCTTCAGAGTTTTACCCAGGCATTTAAAGCTGAAGCTTTTTGCCTTGGAGATTATTTAGTTGCTCGCAATCTCACCCGTTAACTGTGCCCTTGGGAGGTCTTACTCAATTCAAATCCAAAAAATCTGATTTTATGGCTTTATTTATCTAGTTAGCTGTTTGAAAGTCTCAGAAGTAAACAGGATTCAATCCCAATGGGATTCGTACGGTTCCTGGGGTCCCACATTCCCTCCCTCCCGTGTGTGTCATGCAGATGTGCTACGTCTGCTGAACCCTTTACCCATCCACGCACTTGAAAGCTTCAGTGAAAGGAAATACGTGCTCATCCTTGGTCTGGTTTTCCGCTTCCAGCTGCCCCTGCGGTTCAACGACAGCCTGGTGCTCCGGCAGCTGCGCTACACGGGGATGCTGGAGACCGTGCGCATTCGCCAGTCAGGATACAGCTGCAAATACTCCTTACAGGTTGAGTACAATGGGCTTTGTCTTCCATCACCTTTAGCATTATTAGCGGAGTTGTCTGAGTGTTGCTGGCTCATTTTTTTATCAGAGTAATTAATTTCTAGCTCCTGGAAGGCTGTTCTCTGCCTATGAGGCACTCTAGACCTCAGGAAGGGCTGTGAGCCCCCTGCACCATGATTTTTGAACCAAACTGGTATTTTTTTGCAACATGGACTTCCTTTTGGAAAAAAAGTGTCTGATTTGCACATTCTCTTCTGCATCTGGAACTACTGGGAGTAACGTTTGCCCTATCGTGTTGGTTTTAGCTGTGTCCCATCAGGAGGGTGATCGGCATCCTCTGAACTGCTGGAGTTAGCCAGCTTTTCCTGTTTTCTTCTTTTCCATGTGTTTGCCAGGTTTTGTGCACGTCAATCCTTTCATGCTTTGCTGGTGCCGATTGGTTTCCTGCTTGCAGCTGCTTTGGGGCTGATGTCGTGTCCTGCACAGCAGCTGTTTAGAAAAAGAAAAATGCTCAATTTTTTTTTGCCGGGAGCAGGGGTCCCAACCTTGCTTGGGAGGATCTCTCCTCTCGTACCTCCTTCGCTCTTTGAATCCTCACAGCAGTAACAGCTGGAGCATCTCAGAGATGTTTTGCAGATGTTGGTATCCGCCTTCCGTAGTGGCCCTTGTCGGGGATTTGCAGCATTTTTTTGCTCGGGATGACCCTGTGGCTCCTGCAGAACCTCTCCTCCCATGCTGAAAAACATTTGAACCTTGCTGGGTCCCTACTTTGATGTGTTTCCCATCAAACCACAAATGATGGATGAAACTTGGTGTTCCCCAGCGCATAGAATGTTATCTGTTCTTTTGCTCACTCCAGAGATCCTGTTTCATGTGGCCAGTGGAGCAAATCTGTTATTTATGGGAGAAAGAAGCAGCAGGACCCAACTAACCAAATCTTGGTGTTCCTTTTTTTCCTTCTCAGGATTTTGTGAACCACTTCCATGTCCTTTTGCCACAAGGGATCAACCCATCTAAGCACAATATCCATGATTTCTTCCAGAAGATAAAACTCGATCCAGACAATTACCAAGTTGGAAGAACAATGGTAAATGTTCATCCTCAGCTCAGGCTTTAAGACACAGATATAACATTTGCCTGTATTTCTATCTGGTAAATTAGTATCTATATATGGTTTTAATTAAAGAAGCTGTTTTTCTTCTGTTTGCCAAAAATCAATTATTTAATTGAAACTTTAAATATTGTTAACATAAAAGAGTAAGGAATAATATTGTTTTGTTATTGGTTGTAATGAGGCAGCCTCAAAAAACTCACGTCCTCCAAAAAACTGTGTGTGTGTAGACTTAGCTGGATACAATGGTTCTCATTTTGCCTCCCCTGATGGGAAAGCAGAGACTCTGTAATTCAGAGCTGAGACAGTCACAGCCTGTTGTGAAACTGCTAAAACCTGTTAGAGGTGCCTTCACAAAAATCAGCTCCTCAACTTTCCTGGAAGCATCCAGGACACAGCAACCTGGAGGATTAAATCATTTGACTCGTGGTCTGGGAAGCTTTCCACGCTTGTGCTTTTTTGGGTTGTTTTGGCCAGGTTTTCATGAAGGAACGGGAGCGGCAGCTTCTGCAGGACCTGCTGCACCAGGAGGTGCTGCGGAGGATCACACTGCTGCAGCGTTGGTTCCGCAGCCTGCTCTGCAGGAGGCAGTTCCTGAGCCTGCAGCATGCGGCCATCAGCATACAGGTGGGTGCTGGTGCTGGATTCCAGTGCAAATTACCATCCACAAATCCTACAGACAGAGCCTGTGGGTAAAATCAGGTCTCCTGTCCAAGAAAGGAGCTTGCAATCAGGATTTGGCTCCTCCTGACATAAGTTGGGAATGGGGGGGAGCTGGAGAGGTTGCATGAAGGCAGGTGCTATCCCATCTTCACACAACACCTGTTACAAGGAACCCCGTGCTGTGTTTGCAGAGATTTTGGCGTAGCTACCAGAGCCGAAAAAAAGGCAAACCATCCCCAGACCCTCTGGTCCTCAGCAAAGCCGCTGTCATCCTTCAGACCCACTGGCGAGGCTTCGTGGACCGGCGGAGGTTCCTACAGATGCAGTTTGCAGCCCATCTCATCCAGAGCTGCTGGCGGGAGCACGCCAGGCGCCGGCACGCCGCAGCCACCAGCATCCAGGCGGCCTGGCGAGGACACCGCGCCCGGCAGGCGTACGCAGCCCGCAGGAGCAGAGCCGTGTGCCTGCAGGCGGCGTGCCGGGGGTATTTGGCACGGCAAAGGTAACACAGTTGGCCTCAAGTAAAGAGGAACTTTTGAGATTTTTTGGGGATGCTCACAAGAGGAAGGTGGTTGGTGTGAATCAGGGCGCTACAGTGACTTACACAGGGCGGTGTCCCCTCATAGCATCCATGGCCTCCTCCCAACCTGCCCTGGTCCTTCGTTTGCTCACACTTTCTAACAGTTTAGCTGCATGTCCTGCTCTTGGAATAAGCAGAGCCTATTTCAGGTTGGAGCACGTAGGCAGTGCAAAGCCAAGGCCGTAAATACTCGCAAGGGCTTTTTTTCCCCTTGGCAGCAGCACCAGTTTAAGTAGCCTATTTTTAACTCAGATTGCCTCATCAATCTGGTTGCTGCACTGGCTCACAAGGACAAGGGATACCGGAGCCAGCCGCTGTGGAGGGCACAGGCTTTCCAGCCATGCCTTGGCTCGCTGGCCACAGGGCAGGTCACGATTCACTCTCCAGAGGTGCAAGGTGTGGCTGCAAGGTGTGGAGCACCTTAACATAGTGTGGAACATTTGGGAGCTGCAAAGAGCTCTTGGTGCCGGGCACAAGTCCCTGCTAGTTGTTCCAGATGCAGCCCGGGCAGGATGATGAAGATAGAGAAGCCAAGGGAGTGTGATGGGTTAAGCTTTTCTGGCTCCGACAGCTTATGAAGGAGCTAGACCAGGGATGGAGGCTGGACCTGCTGCTGTCGGCACGAGGGGAGCTTTCAGGTGCGTTGGGGCAGCCCTCGGGTAGCAGAGATGGCAGAGGAGGAGAAGGTTTAAAACCAAACGTACCTCGCACCAGATGTGCAAGGAGGGTTGCTTGAGATGCTGGTGGTGGTGAGGTGATGGTGGTGATAAAATACCACTGGTGCAGTGCCTTGAAGGGTCCTGAGTGGGCACAGGGCTGAATATCCTGGTTTTCTGCTTTCTTCCAGGTTTAGAGCTTTGAAAGAGCAGCAATTAAAAGAGATGCAGCTGGAGAATGGCCTGGTAGGTAGAGAAGAGGATGGACTGGAAGCAGATGATGTTTTGGAAATCAAGGGCTCTGACCCATCTAAGTGGGAGGACTGCTCGTTTGAAGAGCGAGTGAGAGCTGTAGAACAACATAAATCGCTGATGGAGAATAATCGTGTGAATCACATGGACTCACTGGATACTTCCCTGTACAAAAGGCATGAGAGAGCCAGCAGCCAGAGCGGGATGGACACCGAGGAGGAGGTCATCGTGAGAGAGAGGCCCAAGTCGCTGGAGGATCTCAACCAGAAAAAAGTGGTTCGTGCAAAGAGGGAAAGCCGGAGGATGCGGGAACTGGAACAGGCGAAATTCAGCTTGGAGCTGCTCAAGGTCCGCTCCACGGGCGGGCTGTCACCTTCGGAAGAGCAGCGCTGGTCCACCGAGCTGGTGTCTGAGGCATTGCATTCCCCTCAGGGAACCCCGGAGAGCGAGAGCTCTCAAGGGAGCTTTGAGTTGTTAAGCTGTGAAGATACCCCAGGTAGTAAACCCGTTTCCTTAGTCTTAGACGAGCACGACACGCAGTCGTTTTCCATGGACTCCCTGCCCAGCAGTCCCCAGGCTCAGCTGCAGGAGAAGCCTTTCTGTGCAGCAGATGGGAACAGCGATTTGCCCGGCTGCAGACAGACCCCAGCAGACACGGAGCTGCCCAATAACCTCACCAGGAAGGAGTGTGGGGTCAGTGACCCCCAGAATGTTACAAAGGCTCACCCAAGAGAAACCCTCCTTTCCAGCAACCTCCCGACTTTCTACATTCCACCACAAGACAATGCGAAGGTGAAGCTGGTGGAGAATAACCTGAGGAGTAAAGCAGTGGAAAGAGAGGAGAGGACAGTTACATTCTCTGAGGTCGGGAAGGACTCTGAGCCAGGCCAGGGAAAAGCCTTGGGAGAAGAAGAGGAAGAGGAGAAACCCTCTACCAAGAGAGAAGAACGTGGGACAATGACAGCAGCACGGGCCCTTTCTCCGGATTCTGTCATCAAGAGACTGGAAAAGCTCAACGTGGAGAAGGAGGAACGCCAAAAGCAGCTTCAGCTGCAAAATGAGAGGGACATGATGGAGCAGATCCGTCAGCAGAAGGAAATTCTGGAGAGGCAACGCAAAGCCTTTGAGCAGCAAGGGAGAGTAGAGGCTTTGCAGAGGATGGAGCAGAGCAGAGTGAAGGACCCCTCCCTCAAACCAGCCAAAAAAGCAGACAGCCGGCCTCAGTCGGTCCTCATCCTGCACCCCCAGAGCAGAGGGGAGCACAGCCCCACCCAAGGCATGGCTCCAACCTCAGCAGTGGACATCAAGGGTCTCACTGTTGGGACCAGGGGAAGCTCTCCAGCCCACAGTGCCCCCAAAGACCGACCTGTCAGCATGTTCGTGGAGCAAAGAGAAGGTCTGGAACCCCGCTGCCATTCCAAACCAGCTCTGGACCCCAAGGACCACCCGGGCAGCCATTTCTCAAGGACGGAGCGCCTCCGGCAACCTCGGATGCCCAACCAGGCCACTGAGGAGACGAGGGCAAGTTCCATGTTCTTCACACCAAAAGACAATCCCTTCGGCCTCCAGTGAGTAAAGAGATGGTGGGCTTTCTCCTAGGCTTTCTCCTACACTTTCTCCATAGGCTGTCTCCATAGGCTTTCTCCATAAGCTCTTTCTTCTGCTAGGGACCTTTTTATGCAGAGAGTCCAGAATGTTGTTTCTGGAGTCTGTACAAACCCCATAGTTAAGCAAAGGGTTCTTGATCTTCTAGCAACTAGGAGGCGGAGGTCAGAGGGAAAGGAAAAAGACGTGGAATATGATTTCTCAGTCTCTTATAACATTTTATAATCCAGGGGAGATAATCACGGACATTAGCAGGTGAAGGGAGTCAATAAACAGGCTCAATACTGTTTTTATTTACCCTGCATAAACAGTGCTAGGAGTTTATTTCTCAAGGTGAAAGATGATGAATAAGTTCTTAGGATTTTTTGGGTGGTTGGAACAGAAATGACTCGATGAGGCAAAAAATTCCAGGATTTTCCTTGTTTACCGTATAATTAATACATCCAGCAAAGCCATGTGGACACTCTGATCATTGGAGATGAAAAAACACCAGCTCTCCAGAGAGAGTTTGGGAGTGAATATGCTTTGGAGACCATATCACTCACATATGTAATTAATTACACCTATAATGGGCTTAGCAGTTGCTCAGCTCCATTGCGTTGCTTAACCTTGGGCTGCTCCAGGGTCTGGAGATGGCAGCAAGATCTTGGGACAATGTTTGCTCCCACTCTGTTGTGTTGCTTAGAGTGCCTTGCCTAATTCTGGGGTGCTTTTGGCCATGTAGCTTAAAAAGGATGTAAACCACCCCCCTCCTAAATCTTGCTGCGCCCTTTCCAAGGCAAAAGCTCCCAGTGAATAACTGTTGGTAACTCAAAGTACCTCTAAATGTAGTAGTCTTGTGGGTTTTGTGCCATTGTGACAGAAGGTTCCTGTTTAAAATTTCTTTTCCTGGTTCATACGCAACATGAACAAGCAACAGGAAGGAAAAGACATTAAGAATTGCTGTATTTTAATTTATGCTCTGCAGCAGAATAGTCATATTTGAGAATCCCAAAGTACAAAGGTACAATCCATAACCACCTTGCTGGATAAAGTTGACAGGCAGAATGTTTTCTTTTCTTGTCTTGTGGTATTAAGTCCAATCCTGAAGAATTCCAAGCAATTCCGAAACCCCATGACCTCAGACTCGCAATTTGGTCTTGACTGCTTGGACTGTGTGCTCCTGGGAGCTGGGCTGGCGTGGTGGGAAGGCTTTTGGGAGAGGATGAAAGATCTCTCTTCTGTTGTGTTTCAGCAGAGAGGCAAATCATCACTGCCTTTCCAAGGGTGAACTAGCACGGAAGCCGTTTAACATGCCGGGGTCTGGCAGAGGCGAGGTGAGTTGTGACTTGTTTATTTTCTCCTTCTGTTGAAAAGGGGGGAAAATAACTTATTCTGCCAGTTTTCCCTCAAAAGCTTCAAAGAAGTGAACTCTGAAGCACAAGGGCTGCTAGACATGGATGGAGAAGGGGGATATGACAGCACAGTAACGTCCACACCTTCTCTTAAAATAAAAAGCCCTGAAGGAATAATTTGTAGCACCTCTGGATAAAAGGATCCCATTATCCTGATGGCAAACACTGTCCAACGCTGTCTTGTCTTGGTTTAACGTCCATTTGAGTAACACCCATGATTGTCCATTTTCACCGTCCTGTCTTGGTTTTTGTTCTTCCTGGTCCTTTGCTGTTTTCACTAGACATAATACTGCATCCCCTCCGTGGGGTGCAGTGTCACTCAGAGATGTCTTAAGGCTACGTGGCTAGAGTCTCCTTTTTACTTTAAAACCCTTCTTTTCGTTTTGTTTTGTTTTGTTTTATCCTTTGGTCAAGCAGGTGCCCAGACCGAGCCATAAAAAGAAAGCCCGCATGGCGCGGACGCGCTCCGATTTCTTGACTAGAGGTACTTTTGCTGATGGGGAGGGGGATACGGAGGAAGAGGATTACGATGGCAGTTTTGAGTTCCTTCTCTCCTCTGAGCACCCTCCTCACGCCGAGGCGGTGCCGGCAGCCCGCCTGGGGCAGGCCTGTTACAGTGACTCCGAAATGGTAATTGTGTCCAGCGTGGCCCGGGAAATGAAACTGAGGGAGCGAGCGGAGCTGCGGGAGCCTTTCTTTGCTAACCTTAGCTGCACTGACCCCTCCACCGCTTCTTTTCCCACTCCCAAGGATGCTGTAGATGGGTAAATTTGGCGAACATAGCAGAAACAGAGGCAAAATCATGGAATCACAGGAACATGGAATGGTTTGGATTCGAAGGGACTTTAAATCTCATCTAATTACAAACCCCTGCCATGGGCAGGAACACCTTCCACTACACCAGGGTGCTCAGAGCTCCATCCAAACTGTATTTCTTGCTCCTGGGTTGATTGGATATCCACCACAGTTCCCATAGTGTCCTGGAGCATTACAATTTGTATTGCACAACTACCTGTTCTGGGGGCTTTAACCTCAATCCTCCCCTTGGAACCTTTTGATCTAAAAATGGTCTATACGCATCTGTAAAAAAAACGAAAGTAAGTATTGTCCAAAAAGCAACAGACCACAAAATTACATAAGTCCTGCACCTTCTTTTGCTTTTGATTTTTTATCCTTAGCCACAATATTCGATGATTATTTGGTCCTCAATTATCAGAGTGATGCTGGCAGACAGCAGCTCAGAGAAAGCATTGGGCAATGAAAACATAGTGAGAGTGAAATAGTGGGTTTAAAACAAAGACAACCAACCTGAGTGGTTTTTCCAAGCATAGTGACGAGTATCCCTTGGCAGGTCCAGCATGAGCCAGCGCAGTGCAGCTTTTGCATCTCAGGTTTAATCTCCCACTCACATAAGCTGCTTTTGGAAAATCACAAACCGAGAGGCTTCAGGAGTGGAAGAGGCAAACAGATTCCGACCCGCTCATAATTTTTTTCCTGGGGTGGTGGAGATGTTCCCGTAGGAGTGTGGATAAACACCAGGAATCATTTCCTGCTGTGAGAGCTTGGGTTGAGCGTTGGGTAGGGCTGCCATGTTCTTCTCCTCCAGCTGCAGTACAGGATGTGGAGCTGAGTATAAAACCAAAGAAAAGCATGAAACCCAAAGCCAGAGATTTATTTTGTGCCATAGCATTGCTGTGGGTCTGGCAAACATCCCGTGCGATCCTAAAAGCTGCTTTTCCAAGAAAAGCAGGTGGTCAAGGAGGGCTTTTCATGACTTTTCTTTTAGCAGCTCTTATAATAAAGGATAATTTTTCCCAGGATAATTTCCTCACTGGAAGAGGGCAGAGATTTACAAATTCCATAAATTTTTAAGCCTGCTCTTGATAAATTTGCTGGGGGGTTGAGACAGGAATATTCAAAACCTGATTGAAAGACACATCTCTATGGACTGAGATAACCTGGCTGCACATTTGTGCAAGTGCCTGCTTGTGGATTGGGAAAGGGAGAATTTTATGTGGTAAAATGGACTTTTTTATGTAGAATCATAGGAATGTTTAGGTTGGAAAAGATCTCTAAGATTGTTGAGTCGAACCACAAATCCGGCACCACCTTGTTCACCACCAAACCATGGCACCCCATGCCATACCTGGAGTGCCTTGCTGTGCTCCTGGAGGCTGCCCACGTACAAAGGGGAATTGTAGTTCTAGGAATCATTCCCTCTGGGGTGTGAAAAGTGCTGTGCTGGTGCTTGGCAAGCTCCATCCTTGAGAGCATCCTGGGTCACTGCACTCCTTGGAAGTGCTCCTTGGGACTCTGCTCACCTGGTTTAACAGCTCTCACCGCATGCGAGTAGCAGTAGGTGCCACCTCTCTCCTGTCTCTGCTTGTGTCCCTCTTCTCCTCTGCTCTCCAGCACTGGTTCTAACTGGTGGTCAGGACTTTCACCCCTCGTGTGGTTGAGTTCTGCTTTCTAGGCTAATGCTACCCCTGACGTCGTGTGCTCCACGCTATCCTCCGTCTGTGTGTCCTGACAATGTGTCCAGTGTTTCCATCTGTATTCTGTATTGCAGGTTTGGGACCAGCCCTTTGGCTGGCTGTTTATTCGTATTTATTAGCAGAGCCCAGTTGAGTGTTGCAGATGGTGGAGCAGCCTGTGATAAAGCTGGACTGGTGCCTGTGGGGGTGGTTTGGGTACAAACACAGGAGGTTGATGTCTGTGCAGACACATTGGTTGTGTCTTGTGGTGGTCACATGAAGGCAAGTCCAGCAGCCGCCATGTGTGGGCTGGTTCCTGTGCCAGTGAATAGCTCCTTCATACAGCTCCTGCCTCCAGCTACGACTTTCCAAAAAAGCCTGTTTCCATGTCCTGCTTGGCAGCCCAGGCTGCTGGATGGATGAATGAGAGATTGTGTGCGGCCCCATGGAGCTGAGCATGTGATGGGTCACCAGCTGCACCGCCTGTTTTGCCCGTTTTTTCTTGGCCATCAAGTCACTGATTGTGTACCCCACCTGATGAGTAGAGGCCCACTGGAATCCAATGCTCCTGACCCACATCCAGAGTATCCCAGAGCATCTGCAGCTAGAGCTGAAACCCATGGGGCACCAGTACATGAGGTGGCTGCTGCAGGTACAGTTGACTCTGAGGTTCTTTAAGCATTAAGGGCTTCCTGACAAGACCAAGATTCAAGTTTTTTGGCTGGTGAATAGCCAAGGATTAACCTACCTTGCAGTGAGACACAAGTGGGAAGAACAGCTCCTGGCTGTGGTCAGCACGTGTTAACACTTTTGTTTGGCACCTAAGCCTGGAGAGCTTTCCTGCAGCAGCTGCATAAATGGAAAGCCTTGGCTAGAGGAACCACACCAGAAATAGCCTCTGGAAACATCCTTAGAGAGTGGGACCTGCATAATGAACCAGTCGTTTTGCTCCACCCTCCACACTAAACCACGAATTGACAAACATGAGTCCAAGTACTTGCCACCAGCTGATCCCAAGCACAGCTGAAGAGCCAGCAGTGAAAGAAGATCTCTTGTCCTAAGCCATTCAGAGGGAGCTTCAGGAAGTTCTTTCATGCAGCATTCACTGAGCTTCAGAAAGTTTTTCCATGCAGCACACAGCACTGCTGCCTGCTGGGACGAGTCCCTTGGCCATAGTTACCTTTTGGGTGGGTAAAACACAGGTTGCTCTGTCAGAGGAAAAATACTTGGTCCCTTCCTCATCCAGGAGACAACTTCAGACCCCCAGTTATTGTCATTTGCCCTCATGATGCTTTGTTGTGTTCCCTAGCAGGGGATTTTCTGGTGCAGATGCTCATCTTGACATCTGAGAAGGTTTCTCATCCTTTCCCTTCAGAGTTTCCTGTCAGAGAACCTCAGACAGAAGGATCTCGTGCCAAAAATGCCTTTTAGTCTTTATTTATTAAAGCTGGAAACTCAAAAAGTTGAAATTACTCAAGAACAAAACCATATTGTGGGGGCAAATATTTAACAGATCATTTTTAAAACAAGTAGTAGGTTTGGGCTGGATGGAGATCACTTTTATAGGTTTTGAATTGCTTTTTTGCCAGTGTCCACCCACAATTTCTTGCTGATCATCACCTAAATGTAAGAATGACAGGAACAAAATCTCTTTCATGGTTTAGGCAATTCCTGACTTTCCCAGTGGTAATTTTGCCTTACATGCTGCCATCTCCTGGCTGGAAGAGAGGTTAGTCCAGGGGGAGAAAATAAAACATGGAAGAAGAGTAAATATGGCGAATGTGACCCCCCCCTGCAGCCTATTTTTTATAGAATTTTATTTAAAATATTTTTAATAGAAGTAAAATAAATGCTTTAAAACATAGAGCATTCAGTTGAGACACTGAGGTGATAGGAAAGCTACAGGAGATATTTGACCATCATCTCCCAAATCCTTTCATACAACCTGATTCTCCACTTTCCTCATGCTGAAAGTCTCTCCTCCAGGAGTCCAGCTCCCAAATCACAGCTGCAATTGGAAAATAGAACAAATTTTTTTATATTTCTAAAATATGGCAAGTCTATTTTTGAGCTACTTCATGGGATCCTGGTAGGTTGAATTATTGCAAATTCATCCCACCCTTAAAAATGATCCAAGGGCATTATAAATGGTGGGAAAGGTGGAGATATTTTCTATTAAAGCTGCAAAATTTCTTCTTTAAAGGGTTCATTTTGGTGTGTCCTTGGCACAAAGATTTTGGTCTTTTTTTCTGTAAAGTGCTTAACAAGAATTGGGGGAGGAACCTCTGCTGGGACAGATCCAGTTGGTTGAAGGTTCCCTTGGGGAATCACTTTGTTGTGGCTAACGGGACACTCTGGGTGGAGAGCTGGAGTGTGTGGATGAAGATGGTGGAAGAGCTGTGCAGGCTGAGCAATAAGGACTCGTGGCTTGGTGCAAACTGATTTTCATCACCGACTGCTCAAGGAAAAAGAAGGTTGTACCTGGTTGGAGAGTTGGAGCAAGGGAAATGCCTCTCTTTATTAGGAGTCATTAAAATATTTCTCACCAGGACTGTAGGTTTTCACCTGTAGGCAAATAGAAGTAAAGATGTAGGAGATGAAGTAGCTGATTTTTGATAGGGAAAAAAAAATCATCTGATATCCCAAGAGCTGTCTTGTTTTTAAATGCTCCGTGCTTGGAATCGTTACAGACCGTGCAGCGATTCACGTCCGGGGAAGGCCAGGCCAAACTGCACAAAACCATGTCCCAGGGGGAGATTGGGAAGCTGGCAGCCACGCAGAAGAGTCTGACTCCGGATGGGAGGTAGGAATCATGGCTGGAGACAGCAGACAAGTCCCTCCCATGTCCCTCTTGCTCTCCATCACCTTGTTGAGCCACCCAGGCTCCTTTGGAGCTCCACCTGCCAGGGCCAGCACGAGTTACCCTTCCCACCTTTCCTACATGACCATGGACAGGCCCAATTAAAAGAGGTGTCTGGCTCACACCACAAATAAGTTTTGGTGACATGGGCCACATGTCCTGTCCCAAACCACCCAATCCCATGCATGAAACTGAAGTTTCTCGCCTTTGCTGAGGATGAGTCGCCACGTTTCCCTGGTAGAAATTGCATGGATTTATCTCCTCAAGCAGCTCCAGGAAGGTCCAGGAGATTGGGGTAGTTTTGGGTAGAAAGACATTTCCTGGTTAAGTCAGTTCCTCTTTCCATGATTTATTTCCAGGCCTCAACGAGCCAAGATGAGGTTCTGGGTGAAGGGAAAGCAAGGGGAGAAGAAGACCCCCCGGGAGAAGCTCGCTACCCAGTCTGAGCTGCTGGAGCTGTACGCGGAGCAGGAAGCCCCTGGCAGGGAGGCCATTCCTGGCTTGCAGCTTGGCGAAGGTACGTGGTGGGGGGACATGGGGCCAGCTGTAAGGAGAGGGAAACTGGGTTGGGAAATTGGAATATGTCCATGCTGGTTCATGTCTTTTAATTCATGGATGGTGTCAACCCAGAGCGATGGCAAGTAGGTTAGAGGGTGGGATCCATAATGGATCTCAAGGAATTCCACGTCGCTAATCCTTCCAGCCACCATCTGGACGTGGACAGATGTTTCCTCTCTTGGGGGAGGAAATAACCAAAGCAGAAATGACATTTAATCTTCCTGTGAGTTCTGCACTGTGCTTTTCTCCTCCACAGGTTTATTCCGATGCCCATCTCCCTGGTTTAGTGTTAATTATTTTTCATCTGCTCCTCAATCTCTTTCCCTCTTTTCATTTCTCACCAGCAGAGTTGGGTCCTCACCACCTGACGCCCCCGCGGAGTCCTGAGCTGTCGGGCATCTACCGGCGGGAGTTCAAGGAGAACAAGGAACCCTCTCCCAAAGTGAAGCGCAAGCGCAGTGTCAAGATCAGCAATGTGGCTCTGGAGCCCGTGCAGTGGCAGAACGACTCCCTGCAGATCATAACCAGCGCCAATGACCTGAAGAGCATGGATGAATTTCTCCTCAAAAAGGTAACTCCTGCTCTCACTGCTCCATAAATCAGCACAGAGATCCAGGAGCAGACGGAGGCAATAACCTCAGAATGATCCTATGGGCAACTGTAGTAATGCTAATAATTCATCTAAGGGTGCCAGGGCAGGTCTGGGAGAAGTTTCTGGTTTTCATGCAGGAGAAACCACCTGGTGATCATGGTGGAGCAGCTGCTTCTTAGTGCTGCTTCATCTCACGCCAGCTCTGCTGCAGCAAAAGGGACGTGGGTGCCAAAACCCCCTTGTTTTCCCAGATGAATGAACTGGACAACGAGGATAGCAAGAAGGACACGCTGGTGGATGTCGTGTTCAAGAAAGCACTGAAGGAATTCCGACAAAACATCTTCAGTTTTTACTCCTCGGCGTTGGCGGTAAGCAACCAGATAATGGATGGGACTTCCATCTCCAGGAGAAACGGGATATTCTGGGTCATCCTGGTGGTACAGGTGTTGCCAAGCCTTCCATTCCTGGTCTGCTCATCCCAAAGGATGGATATGCTTCCTTTGTATTCAATCCCATGATCTAAATTTGGACTAACTCTTCCTCATGAGCCAGCTCTCAGGATACACTGGGTGTAGATTCCTGATCCTCATTATAGTTTTGCTCCCAGCCAAAGTGGAGATGACAGAAAGTCAATAAACTCCAATTTGTCACCCAAAGTGCCTGGAAACCTTTGTGTTACCTTTGCGAGTGGTGGAGATGTCTGATCCTTTTTTCCTTCTCTTTATCATACTTGGACTTTCCCCAAGCAGCTGGAAGCTGGTGAGGCTGAAATAATTGTCTGGAGAAGAAAAAGTCTCCAGAAAAATCTGGGCTGTATAAAAATCACTTTTGTTTTCGCTTCTGTTTCCTTAAAAGATGGACGATGGGAAAAGCATCCGCTACAAGGACCTCTACGCCTTATTCGAGCAGATTCTGGAAAAGACTATGAGGCTTGAGCAGAGGGACTGGAGTGAGTCCCCAGTTAAAGTCTGGGTCAATACTTTCAAAGTCTTCCTGGATGAATATATGATAGAGTACAAACCTCTGGACTACACCGCGGGGAAGGTACTTGGCACTTTTCTTAAACCGCCTTGAAGGTTTGGGAACTGTCTTTCCATGGAGTTGTGCCTCTGTAGACACCTGGGACCCTCTGTTGTCTTCTCTGCTTTAAGCTGAGCTGGACAAGGCAAGGTGTGACTCACTGGTTGTGTGTTACTGGGCTCAGCCAACCCCAGATCCCATCTGGGCTGAGCTGGGATTTGGCCAATGCCAAGGAGTAGATGTTATCTCCAGGGCAAAACTGCAACCAGATGTGGATGGTTGGAAAGGCAGCTCCTGGTGCTTTTTCTTTAGTTCTGGGGGGTTGTTCAGACTTTGAGGGACAGTGAAAGGGATACACCCTCTCAGGTCTCCTGACCACTTCCCAAGTGACCACACACATCACCGTGGGTTGGGTTGCAGGAGAAGGGGACACGGGCCGTGGCTCAGGTCTAGGTACGGTTCTTGGAGCAGTAAGATCGCACTGTGTCACAGACCTGATCTCACTTCCTGCTCCATATTGTCTGCAAGGCTAACCCCGGGATCTGAGGCTGGGCTTGGGAGATGGTGTCTATCGTACAGATATCCCATCTCCTGGCTCTTCTGCTCCGTCCTCTCCAGCCTTCTCTCTAGGCAGGTTTTCCTCAGAGCAGGCTGAGCATCGTGTTCCCCTTGGGTCACTGCTGGTGGGGTCAGAGCTGGAGCAGCAGCTACTCCCAGCTCGAAGATGAAGATGGGAAGAGCTGTCCAGGGAAATTCCAAAAATGGAGTGATCCACAGGAGAGTTTTCTAGAGTGACTCTCCTGGGGCTGCAGGTGCACTGGAGAATGATGCTGGAAGGCACTGGACAATGTTAGATATGAGCCCTCTGTACTCTTTACCTGGCAAAATTGCCCAAAAATTGGCTTAAATCTCTTTCCCTTACCAGGTGCCAAAAACTGAACGAAAAAAGAGAAGGAAAAAGGAAGCAGATGTGGTGAGTTAAGCCTGCACGTTAAAAAATCAATGTCCTTGGGGCCAGAATGACAAGAGACCGGCTTGTGACACGTCCTGGGCTGAGATCTGAACGTCAGCCCTGAAAGGACATGGTAGAAAGACGTTCGAGATGGATTTGCTTTGCTTGATCAAGGATCACTTGGGTTGGCTCTGAAAACACGTCCCTCATCAGCCAAGATGTAAATGTAATGTCAAGGGTTGTTAGAGAAGAGCTGAGAGCAAAACAAAGTCTTTTTCCAGGTTTCTGCATAAATTTATAGTGTGTGTTTTACATCTCCGGGATCAGACGTGTAGGACATTACATCTCCTGTTTTCCTAAGGGATATGATGGTGCAGGTGCAGAGCCAAAAAAAGGGGCCACAGATGCATAGAAAACCTTCTTAACAGGAAAAAGTTGACCTGCCAAGCTCAGTCAAAGAGTTTCCAACCTGCTTCCATGATGGTTCAGTTCCCCTATAAGATGGATGTTGGTTTGGGTTGTCTATGGGGTTGTTGGGCTGAAAAGGAAACAAAAATACCAAATAAAAGCATGTAAGAGCTAAAGTTGGACAGCTGACTGTGTTCGTCTCCCCATTTTGCAGCAGGCTGAGCACCAGCTCCCTTTTCTCACCACCCAACCTTTATCTTCCAGGTGGAAGAGCACAATGGTCACATTTTCAAGGCAACCCAGTACAGCATCCCCACGTACTGTGAATATTGTTCCTCCTTGATCTGGATCATGGACAGGGCTTCTGTTTGTAAATGTAAGCACCCTTTCTTCGGTCCTTTTCTCGTGCTTCTATCACAGCGATGAGTTTGAGGATTTTGAGAAGTGTTCACTGCTGTTTCCTCCAACCCCATGCTCAAGTAATTTTGATTTTTGTAACACCCGAAGAGCTTTAAGGAGTTAGTTCTTAAGGTTTCTGAAGTCATCTACTAAGTCCATCCCAGCAGTCCTTCCTGGCACAGTTAATGAGCTTCGTGTTACACATCTTATCCCATCAGATTATGTGGCCATCCCATAAGGTCAGACACATTTAAGTGTCACAGTAGGAAGGACGGTAAAGTCAGGTATGGAAATGTGTCCTTAGGATACCTGTGGGGATCCTGACCTTGGCAAACCCGTTTGGCTTCGCCTTTTTGACCTCCAGGCACGTGAATTTTTGGGGAGATCAGGAAAATGGAGGAGGGATGGTGGAAAAGGTTAATCCATCTCTTTTTGGAAAAACCCAAGAGATGGATCAACCTTTTCCATCATCCGTCCTCCATTTCTGTGATTAGGCTGGCAGCATCAGTCCCTGGAGCATTTCAGGCCCAGTGCAGGAAGAATACAAATGAGGTGCCATTTCCAATATCTGAGGGTATCTGTGTCTGATAGCTCGGAGTGACTCATGGATTATAGTCTGAGTTGATCTGTCGGAGGGGGAGGGTTTAATGTTTCGTGGACTTAAATATTGCACCTTTAATTTTAAAGGCTTCATTATTTTTGTTTGAGTGGATCTAATACAGACTTGGCCCCTGGAAACTGCAAATCCAGCATGCTTTTGGCCTGGTAGTTCTGAGAAGCACTATTCATAGTTCTGAGAAGAGCTATTCAATTCATATGAATTCCTGTTTCTCCAGCAATGTGACTTTTGGGATAATTAAACACTCCTTTTCTCCATTGCAGTATGTAAATATGCTTGTCACAAGAAGTGCTGTCTTAAAACCACGACGAAGTGCTCCAAAAAGGTAAATCTCTCTTTGCTTTGCTTTCATTAAGTGATCCCAAGTTTGTATAAAAATTATTGGAGGTGCAAAACTTGATAGAATGCTGGCAATAACCCTCCTTTGAGCAGGAGCTTGGACCAGAGACCCCCAGAGGTCTCTCCAACCGGAGTTTTGTAGGTATTTTGGGAATTACGCAGCGGTGAGTCACTGTAGATCTGCCCAGTCATGCAGCAGATGTTGCAGTGTCGTTCCCTGACTTGTAACCACACGGAACAATAGGAATTTCCCTGACTTTATAGCTTTTAAGAATTTGGAAGTGTGGGGTTATTCTTGGAAATACAGATTATTTCTCACGCCAACAGCCCCTGCTTGCCACAGCTGAGTGAGGAAGGGCAGGTGGAGAATGTTCACTGCCCTCTTTAGTGGGCAATTAAATATTGTTTACTGGATTTAAGGGTATGGGGAGCAGGGAATGAGTGCAGCAGGTCATCCCAGCTAACAATGAATCATCAAAATTTGGTGGGGTTTTTTAAAATAGCTTATTTTGTGCCCAAAAGAAAGAAATAGAGACAGGATAATAATGAGTGGAAAGTTTTATCAGCTCCCTGGGAGGCTATTCAGGGGAGAACAACCTCCATAATACACAGCCCCCAGAAAGCTGCAGGAGTCCATTTTTCCCAAGGAATAATCTGAATATACACATTGAAGATGTGTGTGTATGTGTGTGTGTGTGTGTGTGTATGAATATATTTGTATTTTGAATATATATAGAATTTTTGCTGCACTCTTTCTCTTTCTAGCACTATTTCTGCAAGAGCTGGGAACGCCTCATAAGAGTTTGTGCTCTAAAATCTGGGAAGTTCATTGAGATCTCTGATTAATTTTTTCAGACATTCTTGGAGCCGCCTTCTTTGTTGTGATTTCTCTGCACAAGGAAGTTTTTGTGCGGCACCCAAGGAAGCAAGTTCACTGTGTCTTCATGGGTAGCTTTGCACTGGGCAGTTAGAAGTTCTCTAGGAAGGCTCCAGTTTCTCTGTGCTTGGTGAATTTGTGTTTTTAGGGTTGTTCTCAGTGACATGGAGCTACAAACCATCAGTCATGAGAAAGAAGCAACATGGGGACCTTCCACCCATCTGCTCCTAAGGTTTGCAGGATCAATGGAAGGATGACACTGAGTGGGAAAAAGAAAAATGCGGGAGTAGTTGTAAGGGAAGCCACTGCCTTGCTGAAGGTGGAGTTGCATCTCAGCTTCCTTTTGGCTGAGGCTGAGAATTTGTGTCAATATTTTATTGGATCTTCTCACTTTTCCCATCCAGAATCTCCTGGGCAGGAGGACTTTCTTCACCTTTCAATTTGCCAGATGTGAACTCTCCAGTGAGCATTTGCAGCTGGCAAAAGCTGACAGGTGTAGATAGGTCTTCTCGTTCTTTTTTTGGCATCTTGTTTGTTTACTGATATTTCGTAACTGTCAATGCTTGGAGTTGATCTAAACACCCAAGATTCAGATTTGTCTGTTCTGCTTTGTGCATCTTTGAGGGGTGAAATCATCCCTGGAGATGGTGCCAGAGAGGCAGGATGTAGAGGAGGACCATGCCCAGCTGCGTTGGCTCTGTCAGGCTGGGAATATAACTGCAGTGGGGTGGTTAGAGAAAGAAAATCCAAACTTTTTTGCCTTCGAGTGTATGTCCAGAGACCGGGTTAGCATTGCAAACCTGTGTCCTGTCCTGTCCTCCTTCATTAGACTCACGCATCTCCTGGATCAGCTGAAGGACTCGGAATAATCGGATCCAAAGCTGCACCAGCATTGCTTCCCAGAAGAATTTTAATCCCTTTTTCCCTTTTCCTATGCAGCACGACCCCGAGCTCTCACCACGGCAGTTCGGCGTGGAGCTGTCCCGGCTGACCAGCGAGGAGCGGGCAGTGCCGCTGCTGGTGGAGAAGCTCATCAACTACATCGAAATGCACGGGCTGTACACGGAGGGCATCTACAGGAAATCGGGATCCACCAACAAGATCAAGGAGCTGCGGCAAGGCCTTGATACAGGTAAAAGGAGGGGGGATAAAATCCTACATGGGGATGAAAATCTCCACAGCAGCAAAGTTGGATGGGAGGAAGGTGTGATGCTTCAGCATTCCTGACTCTGGGCTGTGCCAGGGATGATTTCGCATCAGCAGCCATAACTCAGGTCACCAACTCATGGTTTTTTTGGGAGCAATCCATGAAAAAAAGTCATTCTAACTGAGGGAAAATGCTGCCTTACTTACACCCTAGCAATCAGTGAGAAAATAAATCCTGGTCCCACCTGAAGTTATTTACCCTGGAAAATGTATTTCTCTCTAATTTTACCATGTGGAGCTGAAATCAGGTGCTGGATTTGTTGCCATTAAAGGCGCATAAACATTTTTTATTTGAGAATACTTTATCATATAACAGTTCGGGTTGGAAGGGACCTTTAAAGGTCACCTCGTCCAGCCTTGGGCATCATATTGATCATTGTCTCTCGTTCTTTTCCTTCTTGCTTCATCTGGTGCCAAACCCAGACATCCATAACGTGAATTTAGATGACTACAACATCCACGTCATTGCCAGCGTGTTCAAGCAGTGGCTCCGAGATCTGCCCAACCCCCTCATGACCTTTGAGCTCTACGAGGAGTTCCTGCGGGTGATGGGTGAGGATCCTACCTCACTATCCCGTTTTCTTGGTAGAGGGAAATGGTGGCCACTTTTAGTGCCAAACTTTTGATTCACTCTTTGGGCCCAAATCAACTGGTTTTGCCAAACTGTATTTACCTGGTTTCAAAGTCTGATTTCTTGGCTATAAAGGGTTTTTTATGCAAAGCCTCGGGCAGTTTGGTCTCCGTTTGGTGGCTTTTGCATCACGGTTCGGCTAATTTCAGCCCCAAAGTTCTATCTTTTAAGTAGTAAAATTAAATGTTAAGAAGTACCATTTTAAATAGGACAAAGAAGTAGAAGCTGCCCCTAAATGCTGGTGGTTTCTCTGTAGGCCTCCAGGAGAGGAAGGAGACAGTGCGTGGGGTGTACTCAGTCATCGACCAGCTCTCCCGCACCCACCTCAGCACCCTGGAGCGCCTCATCTTCCACCTGGTCAGGTATGTTGGGCCTGGGCAGCTTTGGGCAAAGGCAGGATGGTCAGGCATCCATAGAATAGCTGAGGCCAGAGGCAAGTGGCCAGGGGACAGGGAAGAGCTTCTGAATCTGCTGTGTCTTCCAGGAGGTGGCCACGGAGCTGTTTCTCCAAGGGATGTTGTGTTGATGAGTGACCTCTGCTGTGCTCTGGTCACTTGTGGTTCCCACAGCTCTGTGGTGCCTCTCACCACTGCAGGGACATGTTTTCGGGTGGAAAGGGCTGGTTATTGCCTTGGGAATATCTGAGATGTCTTGAGGTTTAGCTTTCTTCCTTAAAGCAAGATTGCACCATAGAAATATCATCTCCCCTCTTCATCCATGACCATGTGCAAGAGGTGCAGTGGAGGTGCCTCCACCTCTGACTTCTCTCTTAATCCCTATTTTTTCAGGATTGCCCTCCAAGAAGAGACCAACCGCATGTCAGCCAACGCCTTGGCCATCGTGTTTGCTCCCTGCATCCTCCGCTGCCCTGACACAACAGACCCGCTGCAGAGCGTTCAGGACATCAGCAAAACCACCACGTAAGAGCCTGGGGCTGGGTCAGCCAGCTCCACCACCACATCACCATTCACATCTTGGTAACCCCTAGGATGGTCAAATGGCTCAAAAATTGAGAGCTTTGGCATGAAGTGATAAACACATAGCATCTAAATGCAAATAAATGCATCTGCATGAAGATATTTCAAATTCTCTCAATCCCCAAGAAATTGTTAAACAAGGATTTTTTAAGTGATGGAGGATCTCCGAGAGTGGATAAGCTTCTGCTCCTGCCTGGCACATCTCAGCAGGAAAAGGTGGAGCTTGTGCTGGTTTTATTGTTAATGTGGTTAATTCTTGGCAAGCAGATCTTAATTCTTACTTAAATTTGGCTTTTTATTGAAGGAGGTGAGTTGCTTGGTCTGCAGCAATATTAATATTAATATATTTAGATTTATTTATGGTGTGTGCCATAATTGCAAAGGTTTTACAGTGAAAAAGTGAAGCACTTGCCCAGATTCAGTTTGGCTCATAGTAAATAGATTTAAAAATAGATACTGGAGTCAATTACAGTAATGAAAACCCTCCAGTGAAGGGCTGGGCTTCTGAAAGAGGTAGTTTTACCTCCAGTAAGTATTAAAATTGTTGAAGACCAGAACATGTTTGGAGACCCAGCTGGCAGAAACACCTGTCCTTTAACAGGATTTCATTGTAGCTTCTCCCTCACTCTTCAGCTCCAGCACATCCTCTCATTTTATTACAAGGAAAGGACTATTTTTTTCCCCAAACACCCTCCTGACAACATTAAACAGTCGGCTCAGTTACACAAGCTGCTGCAGAGTTACTGTGTGCAAGTGAGTTGGAATCAGCCTGCCTTCTCCAGGTTTGTATTCTACTACTCCCTCTTCCAGGGGGGGTAAATCTCACTGGTGGGATCCTTGGTGATCTTTAATATCTCTAGGCTGTTCCTCAATCCGTCCATAGCCCGTGATCACTCTTTTATGAGAATTCTCACCACCCTCTGGCTTCCAGCTGGAGCTTTCTCCTTCATGCTCTTCCTTCAGGGCAGATCTTCAAAATAATCCTTTCCTTGTAATAAAATGAGAGGATGTGCTGGAACTAAGGGAGAAGCTACCAGGAAATCCTGTTGAAGGACAAGCCGAGACAAGACAGAGCAACTCAGATCAAATGGCTTCTGCCTCCCATTTTGTCTTCTTTTGGGTTTTTTCTCCCTTAGTTGTGTGGAATTAATTGTCATCGAGCAGATGAACAAGTACAAGGCTCGTCTCAAGGACATCAACAGCCTGGAGTTTGCAGAGAACAAAGCCAAGAGCCGCCTCTCCTTGATCCGCAGATCTATGGTGAGATGCCAAAGCCCTCCCTGTCCCTTCCTGACCTCTCCTTGCCCCTGAAGCCACCCTACCTTATCTTCTCCTGCTTATCCCAGCCTTCCAAACCCCTCACAAACTCCCACACCATCTCCACCAGGACAGGGACCCTCAGCCCCATGGTGGCTCCTCACCTTCGCAGGGAGTCATACCAAAGCATGAGGAGGTGGGAACGGTCCATGGAAACGTTGTCACTCCTGCTTAGATGTTCCTGATCAGCATTTCCACCTTCATTTGAGCTTGTTTGGTCCTGGGTTGAGTCAAGCCTTTCACTGACCAGCTCAACATCACCCCGTGGGTGACCTGGACCATTGTTTTTTGTGCTCAGTCACATTATCTGAACCCAAAATGAGTTCCGCAAATGCTCTCCCTGCTCCCGCACTGCGTTTTTGGGAGCCTCAAACCCATCTCATTGAGCTTCCATGCTTGCAGGGGGCCAGCGGGCTGCAGATGCACCTGTGCTTGGCTTGTTGGGCTGCGGGAGAGGGACGGAGCACCGTCAGCACAGGCTTGGGCTGAGGAGCCAAGCGGGCGCTCTGCTTGGACCTGCCCCCAGTGATCCTCAGGGACACGTTGCTTCTGCTTTTTGGCGATGAAATCCAAGCAGGGGCTGCCCAAGATTGTGGAGCTGGTGCTGCAGAGCTGCCCCACTCATCTCAGTTAACTGAAAAACCTCAAACTGAGCAAAGCGGGTTTTTGGAGGGGCGGCGGCATGTGCACTCTAACCTTCTGCTTTCCTTTTCATCTCCTCTCTAATCCAGAAGCCCGTACTAATTGCAGTTAGATTTATGAGCATAACCCGCAGTTCAATCCCGGTATGTATCAACGGCAGCTGCCGCGACCCTCGTTGTGTGTCACCGTCGCTCATTCCAGCTCTGTCCCACTGGCCATTGTCCGTGACCTGTCCGGTCCTGCCACTCCTCGGAGCCGCCGTTCCTCCCGCAGGTCCCGCGGGCACAGGAGTTTGGGGCTGGCGCTCGGCCATGCCTGCACGCAGCTCCTCAGAAATATGCTTCCCACCCCCTTTCCCTTCCTACTTACTTTAATTTTCTATTTTATTTTCTTTTTCCATCCTGTGCTTCCCTCTTTTTTACTTTGCTTGACTCATCCCTTCCCTTCCCACCTCAATTTCTCCTCGCTCAGGATGCATTTCAGCATCAAGTTGCTTTCACAGCACTGCTGTTTCTGAAGACAGTGGATAAAACCCTCAGCTTGGATGCCTTGGAAACCATGAGGCATGCAAAGGTCTCCTCCACCTTCTTGGAGGAGGAGCACTACCACCCTGAACACAAGGTCAGGACACCCATGTCTGAATGAGGAGGAGTCCAGCAAGCCCTGTATTCCCCAACTCCATCCCAGCTTGAGTTTGAGATCTATGAGATTGTGACAGGCGAGAAAAGCACCTGCAGGATTTTGAGAATGCTCGTAGGACTATTTCCTTTTCCAATAAGCTCAGCCTATGATGGAAGTTCCCTCAGGTTCCCCCCGTTCTTCCCCATCCATGAGCGTCAGGAGGTGGAGAAGAGTAAAATGTGAGTTCTGCTCCCCTGATGCTGAGCACAGCGTTTCTCAGGGGCTTAAGTCCACAAGCCAGTGGGATCTTGGAATCTCGGGGCTTTTGGCTAATAGGATTCAGGGAGCTGCACTTCAGCTCAGGAGCCCACGTGAAAGGTGTCGTCAGAAGAGCACCGGGGCGCAGGAGCAGCTTTGCTGACAAAGACAGATCTCTGAGATGTGACGTTAAAAGACGAAAGGGCTAAAATGGAGGAAATCTGGCTTTTAAAGGGAAAAAGGGAGGATCATTTATCCTGAAAACCTGCTCTGGGCACATGGGTTGTCAGGAACACCTGGGGATGCTACAGTTGCAGGGGTTAAATACGGGGAGCAAAGTCAAGCTGCAACAAGCTCTTCAACCCCAAGGAGACGCAGGTTCTTTCTGGGTGATGGTTGTCAGAGGAGGGCAGCGAGTGATGGACATCTCCTAGTCCTGGTCACATCAGGATCTGGAATGTAGAAGATGAGATGTCTGGTCATGATAATGTTAAGATAAAAGCTGTTTAATCTCTGCCATGTCCCTCATCTCCAAGAATCCTTCTTCTGCTCTGTGGAGCAGATCTGTAGAGCTGGTCCTCAGAAGATTAAAACAGCTGCATATATATCTCTCCATCTGTCCCACTCTTGTTTGAGTCCTTTTTCATTGTCAGTTTCAGTATTAAAAAAATGAGATGGTTCTTCAGAGCTGCATTAAATCAGAGCGAGTTCAACTGTGGGCACAAAGATCCACATTGATTGTCTTACAACAGACCACTGGAGGTGGTCCTGGTTTCTGGATCTCCTGTACATGAGATCAGGGCATGGACAACATGATTAGGTGAGAGTTCCTGTTTGCTGAAGGGCTCAGTGAGACCAAAGGTGGATGAGGGAAGGATGTGAGGCTTGGTCCAAGGATAAAGCGGGAGCCAGGTGCCCTGAAATCAAAGCCTTTGTGATGCTCCTACCCAAAGCCACCATCAAGCTTCCCATCGCACAGCCTGTGGGCTTTGTGGGAACCCATCCTGCTTCTAGCTGGGCTTGCTTGGAGTCCAAGTTGCACTTGGTCCATCAGCATCATCCTCACCACTGCCTTCCTCACCACCTCCATCCCCAGCCCCTCCAATGTGTTGAGTCCTTCTGGTACTTCTCCCAGCCTGAAGAGAAGTTTTGGAGGGTCCAGGGTGCATCCAGTGGCGGCACACTGAGGACTGATGGCTGGGGCTTTCTTCTTCACTCCTTGGGAGAGCAGTGTGGTTGGCACCTGAATGTATGCCACATCACCTCGGCTGGTGGTGGTGACACCGTTGTCTCTCTTCAGGGCAAAGGACGCGTGCGGCGCGGCGCCTACCCCAGCCCCGCGTCCCCTGTCACTGGGCGCTTGCCCTCAGTGACGGACGTCCCCGAGGAGACCATGAGCAGTGAGGAGGCCATGGAGATGGAGGTGACAGAGCAGCAGCAGGTGGCCATGCAGCAGGAGGAGAAGGTGCTGACTGAGCAGATCGAGAGCTTGCAGAAGGAAAAGTGAGTCTGGCCGAGAGTTCGAGCCACGTCCCCAACCTGTGGATGTTGCTTGATGTCATGTGGTTGATAACTGGAGGGCTCCACCCCTCCATGATCTCTTGGGGCATGTGTATCCCTTTTTCCTCTCCACCTTTTTGGTCCCGTTGCATCAATGGGGCTGGGTTGGCTTTGCAGGGAGGAGCTGACATTCGAGATGCTGACACTGGAGCCCCGCGCCTCCGACGACGAAACCCTCGAGTCTGAAGCCTCCATCGGCACCGCCGACAGCTCTGAAAATTTGAACTTCGACTCCGAAGGAGCCATCTCCGATCGCTCGGGTAAATCCAGGTGTTCTTGGGTCTGTGGTGGAGTGGTTTGGGTTGGAAGGGGACGTTCAAAGGTCATGAAGTCCATCTCCCTGCCATGGGCAGTCCCCCCCCGACTTGGGGGCACTATGTTTTTCTGTCACTTTGGGAAGATTTATTAGGGATTTTCAAGTTTATTTAAAGTCAACAGTTTAAATGGGTGCAGAGAGGGTTAAGGGTTAAGGGTTAAGGGTTCAAGCACGTGGCCGTGGGGGGATGGGTGGGAGCAGTCAGGGTTGGTGGGGAGGTGAACATTCTTCCAGCGATGCCGCATCATCTGGGATGATGCTGCCCCCACCGAGATGCTGGGAACGTTGTCCTGGCTTCAGTGGCGCGTGTCCCCAGGGAGCGGGGTGGTTGGATACTGGGTGGTGTCCGGGTGTTGACTGTCCGTGGTCCTTCTGCCCCTGCAGATAGAAGTGTAGCACTTACCTCCCTACGCCCCGCCAAGGCCGAGGGGCCGAGCCGGCTGCGACGGCACCCCAGGATGCGACTGGACCCGGCGGAGCCGACCGACACGGCCATCTCCTCCTCCTCCTCCTCCTCCCAGTCGTCCACCTCCTGCTTGCCCCACCTGCCCCGGAAGCGCTTCCAGATGTACTCCAAATCTCCTTTCTACCGAGCGGGGGGACACAGTGAGGTCCCCGAAACCCGGGCGAGCCCTGAGGGCCTGGCGGGGGCTCTCCGTTATCCCGAGGACCGGCCGCAGTTCACCACACGCGGGACCTTCAACCCGGAGAAAGGCAAACAGAAACTGAAGAGTGTGAAAACTTCTCCCCCAAAAACCAAAGAGCCCCCGGATGGGGGGCCTGGAGGGGGACGCAAGAGGAACCCCGAGGCTGATTGCGCCACTGCCCAACCCCTCGTCCTCCTGGGGAGCAACGAGTTCATGGTCTGAGATGCTCCACCCCGGGGCCGCATTCGTGCCGGGGCATCCTCCCCATCAGCAGTGCTCTGATGGCTTCCTCGTTAACGCCAGGGGGATGAATTCTTAATTTAAAAGGCCGGGAGGGGACGGTTTTAATGGTGGCCTTAATGGTTTGGGGGGTTGAGACCTTCGGGTGGTCAGAGGGTGGACCGGGATGGGAGGCACTGGGCAGCTCCTGGCCCTTCCCCTCGGAGCATCCCACGTCTCGGAGCATCCGCTGCCAAACCCTTGTGCCGAATCGCCATCGCCTATCGGTAGGAGCAAACCAAGCCTAAAACTCCCACGGGAGCACCCCGAGCCGGCTCCACTGCAGCCAAGCCCTCCGCGCTTTAACCACCTCATCCACGCCAACGCTGAGCGCATGGAAAAGTGTTAAAACCTGCCAAAAATAACCTTTTCCCTTCAGTTTTTTATTTTTTAATGAGACCTAACCACCTTTCCTCTTTTTTTTTTTGAGACCATCAGTATTAAAAAATAATAATAATTAATAATAATCGAGGAGTACTTGAAGCGATATTTGTTTATATACTGGTTCCTGGAGTTTCGTGTAAATATATTTTTTTTTTATTTTTTTTTTTTTTTATTTTTTTCCCCAGACAGAATTTTTTTTTTTTAATTATTATTATTATTTTCGGGCCAGAGAGGAGGGGAGCAATTGGCTGAGCCATCCTTGGTGTCACCACTGGTGTCACCGGCCATCGCTGATTAAAACATGGAGTTTTATTTTCAGCAAGAAATCCCTGGAGGTGTAATTAGCCCATCATAGCCCATCATAGGACTAATTACTGATACTAGTTAATGACTCAGCTCATATTCCCTCCGCAATTGTCTCATCATCATCCTCAGTGGCACCTGGAGAAGCTCTGGGTACTGGAAAACCTCTGGAAAGGCAAAATTAGGAGTCCCGGCGTGCTAATTAGATTTATAAAGGCTGGATCTGTCCTTCCAGGTGGGCTGGGCTGGGGATTGTCCTTTCCTGAAATGCCATCAAAAATGGGGAAAATAGCAAAAAATTGAATTTTCCTGAGTATTTTCTCTTTTCCCAGCATGCCTGGGTTTGGCAGAGCCGCCTCTCGGTCCCCTCTCCCCCTGCCCATTCCAGGCATGGTTTATTTATTGGGGTTATTTTTTATTTGATATTTGAAATTTGACACTTTTTTTCATGTTATCTTTAATTTTTTTCCAACTGGGGAAGCTACAGATGCCGCAGGGAGAGTGGGAACAGCATCGGCCTCGGCGCTGCATCCTGGGAGTGGAGCAAGACCAAGTCAATCGCTCCCATCCATGGGGGAAAATGGGATTTTCCCAGCCCCAGAGGGAAAACAGGGCTTTGGGGACCGACTCGGATGCACTGGGAAGGCAGATTGTGACCGCAACAGGGGAAACTCCTGAGGAGCCACCCCAAATTCTCTGGGAGCTGGGATTGCCGGGAGCATCCGAGTGCTTGGTGCCAAACCAGCATTTTGAGCCACTTGAACTAAAAACCCCAGAATTGCCCTTAAAATGGCACCGAGGGAGGAGATCCTGGGGACAAGTGAAGGGTCCAGCCTCATCCTCAGGTTTCTCATCCCAGCGGGATGAGAGCAGGGATGTCAGATCTGGCTCAGGCAAACATTTATATATATATATATATATGTATGTATCTAATTTCTTTTGGAATATATTTATTTTCCTTATATATATTTAATCTCTATATAAGGAAAATATATTTAAGTGATATTTATA
>VZTD01005786.1:375728-404217 GCA_013397725.1 Rhagologus leucostigma | reverse complement strand
TATAAAGGAAATATATAGTATATATAAAGAAATATATTTTCTCTGTATTTCTTCATAGATATAAAAATGTGTGGAATGTAGGGAAAATATATAAAGAAAAAAGAAAATATCACTTCTTGATATAGAAAAATGTATGGAATATATATATATAGAATATATTGAAAATATATTTCTTTATATATATATATGATATACTTGTGATTATATGTATAAAGAAAAACACATTTAAAAGAAATATATATATATATATGTATATATAAAATCCAACTCTGGCAGGATCTGAGCAGGACTGGAAGGATAATGGGGTGTTCCAGGGTCCCCTTCCTCCGGCATCTCCCCCGCTCCTTCCCAGCCCTTCCCTGGCAGGATTTGGGGTCCCAGAGGGTTTTCCGGAGGGCTGAATGTACTGACTACTGGAGGGCTGCGAGGGGAATTATTGTTATTTTTCATGGAAAGTTTTCTAAGTAATTTATAAAGTTGCTGCGTGTAAATTAAAGTCTGTATGTAAGAGGATATATTATCCCGCGTCGCCCGTGCTCGGAATCGTGTACAAACCGACAAAAACGGACAAATAAAAGTGTCATTCTACACAGGCCAAGAATTCCCAGTGGGACACTGTTCCTGCCGCCCGCTGCCCACAGCCCAGGGGTCTGGGGGTTGTTCCGTTTGTTCCATGGGGTTATGAAGTTGTGGATTTTCCCGATCCCCGTGCGGATGGAGCAGCTCCACATCCCCATCCCTTGTGGATGGAAGAGCTGGGATGGGGAGCCAGGGCTCTGGATCATTTCCCTTCGGACTGTTTAATGCTGGTTATTCACATTCTCATTATTTATGTTCAGAGAATTTCTGTTTCTCTTACTTGATATTCACATTATTTTTATTTATGTATATACAGATTATTTATATACAGATTATTTATATACAAATTATTTTAATCAGATAATTTATATTTCATTTATATTTAGATAATTTATTTTCAATTAATTTCTGTTCAGATTATTTCAGATTATTTCTATTCAGATTACTTTTAGGTAGACTGTTTATATTCAACAATTTATTTTCAATTTATTTCTATTCCGATTATTTAATTTTATTTCTGTCCACACAATTTAATTCAGATTATTTCCAATGAGATTCATTATGTTTCTCTTATTTATATGCAGTTTGTTTATTTTCAGTTTATTTCTATTCAGATTATTTGAGATTATTTAGTTTTATTTTCTTTCTATTCAGATTATTTAATTTTGTTTTATTTCTATTTGTATTATTTAATTCCCATTTATCCAGTCAGATTATTCATATTCATCTCATATTAAGATAGTTTATTTTCAAAATTTTTATTCAGACTATTTCAGTTTATTTAGTTTCATAATATTTCTATTCAATTTCATTCAGATTATTTCCAATAGGTCATTCCCAAACAGATTGCTTACATTTATCCTTTTTGTATTCAGATAATTTCTGGTTATTTTCATGTTATTTTTATTCCTATTTTTCTATTAATCTTACTTATATTGATTATTTAATTGAGATTATTTATACTAATTTTACTTCTATTTTGTTTATTTCCATTCAGATAATTTATTTTCACAGTATTTATATTCAGATTATAGATTTTTATTTATTCCTATTCAGGTTATTAACATTCAGCTGGTCCTCCCCAGTCCCCCATCCATGGGGACCCAAGTCATTGGCACAGGGACTCCAGCTGCAAAACCCTCTTTATTCCGAGTATAAAATGGGGGACACAAGTGGGAGACCCCAGGACAGGGGGACAAGGATCTGTCACCGCGTGTCCCCCCGGATCGTGGAGCTGAAGTTGCGGCCAGGGGGCCCTGGGACAGCATCACCCCCCCCGCCAGTGTCACCCCGGGCTGGGGTCACCCCTGTCCGGTGTCACCCCTGGGCTGGTGTCACTCTTGGCCGTTGTCATCCCTGGCTGATGTCATGCCCCAGGTTGGCATCATCCCTGGGTAAGTGTCCCCGCAGGCTGGTGACCCCTGGGTGGCAGCGGGTCCTCATGGTGCCAAGGTGCCTTTGCCTGTGTTCCTCCAGCATCTGGGACACCATCGAGACCATCCCCAATGAAGTGCTGCCACTGCACTGGGCACTCACGTGGGGACATCCCCGCTCCGCCCCCAGGGAAGCTGGCACCACCTTCCAGCATTCCACAGTCCTGGACGTCGCCCCGGAGATGGGACCACGGGCACCTTCAAACTCCAGGGTGAGGAGACCCAGGGTGGGGGTGACAGGGTGCCAGCGGAGGGTGACGAACAAGCCCGGTGACAGCAGGAAGGGGCTTCAATTCTTGAACATGTCACACAGCAGCTTCTCCATGGGGGTGTTGCCGATGGTGCGGCGGAAGAAGAGCAGCTCCACGCGCTCTGAGGAGATGAAGCGCAGCGCCGGGAGGAGCAGCAGCAGCTTCCCGAATCTGGGGGACAGAGCGGTGGCCGTGGGTGGGTGTCTCACCCTGGTGTCACCCATGAGGACGTGGGGACAGCGGTACCTGACGGGTTGCCCAGGGTAGTGGGAACGATTGTGCTGGCCCAGCATCACCTGCGACTGGTCCTGCAGGTTCTCCACCTGCTCAGGGTCCTTCAGGCCACGGGTCTCTGCAGGGACAAGGGGGTGACAGGCTGGGGAGGGGCATGGGGATGGCCAGTGGTGGGTGCTGGGGGTGGCCTCACCTGGTTTGAAGAGTACCACAGCCTTCATGCAGGCAAATTCTGTGGGGTCGACAGCCAGTGCCTTGAAGCGGCCAAGGGTCTCTTGCAGCGCCCGGACATCCAGGGCGGCCGGCAGCAGCTTCCCAGGGGCCGGCTCGGGGACAGCCAGCAGCGGGCAGCTCTCCAGGGGCATGGACCACTGGATGGCACAGAGCAGGAACAGCTCGCTCCATGCTTCCTCCAGCAGGATCACCTGGGGAGAGCAGAGGGAACCCCAAAATCCCTGTCACCACCAAAGCCTCCAGGACCTACAGCCACCACAGCTGGTTGGGCTGAAAAGCATCTGCAGGGGAAGCCTAAGAATGTTGTGGAGATGCTCCAGCCATCCTGACTGGCTGCTTCTCTTTTTGCGGTTCCTGTTGCCCCGTAGGCAGATCCCCAATTCCTCACGGAGATTCCCAACCTCACCTGGTCGCGGAAAGGCAGGTTGGAGAAGACGGGCAGATTCTTGGCCCACTTCACAGCCATGAAGAGGAGACGTGCTGAGGTCTCATAGATGTTTTCCGAGCTGGCTGCCGGGTATGGCGCCACCTGGTACTCACCGGTCGCCCGCTCCGGCTCACTGCCCGTCACATCCACCGTCTCATCAGCTGCAGGAAGAGGACACTGGTTGTCACCACACCATGGGGACATCCACCACCCCCCCACACCCCTCTCCACTGGCAGCCACCCACCGTCCTCGGGCTCCAGCTTGGCGCAGGTCTCGGCCGTCATCAGGCTGGCCATGAAGCGATGGTTGGTGGGTGGTGTGGGCGCTCGGGGACCCGGGGTGACAGCGACAGTGGCACCAGGACCACGAGGAGCCGGGCAGGGTGATGGGGGGATCTCGCATGTGGTGGCCACGTGCTCAGGGGGCAGCTCAGCGTCCAGTTCGATGCTGTCCAGCCGGACCTGGGCCGTGCTGCGGGGCTGGCGCTCGTTCTGCACAGCTGTGAGGACAAGGTGGCATCAGCGCCAGCCACCCTGCTGTCACCCCCTGCTATTTGTCACTGTGTGTCCCCCCCATCTCACCGTCCTTGTTCATGCCGGCCTGCAGGCACTTCTTGAGCCGGCAGGCCTGGCACTGGTTGCGGTGAGCCTTGTCCACTGGGCACAGCCCTGTCCCCGCCTGGCACCTATGGGGAGAGGTGGCACCTGGCTGCAGCCCCTGGAGTGGCCCCTGTCCCCGAGGAGGGTCCTGCCCCCATGGGGGCCTATGCCTCCCCCCCATGGGTTCCCTCCACCCAACAAGTGCCCCACCACCGTGGGCACCCTGTCCCCAGCAGGTGCCCTGTCCCCACTCCAAGGGTGCCCTGTCCCAGTGAATGCTCTGCCTTGATGGGTGTTTTGGCCATCAGGGGGCTCTGGACACCCTCTCCACAGCTGCCTCTCCCCCTACGTGCCTGTCCCCTGCGTGGTTTTAAGTTCCCCTGCATCTCTGCCCCACCCATTGCCCATGCCCTGGGGTCCCTGGCCTGCTGAGTGTCCGTCCAGGGGGACTCTACCCCACTGGGTGCCTGTCCCCAAGCTCCCTGTCCTGCTGTCCATCTCCAAGGTCCCTGTCCCACAGGGTGTCCATCCCTTCCCTGTTGGGTGCCCCATCCCATGAGGTCCCTGTTCTGCTGGGTGTCCCTACCTTGCCAGGTGCCTGTTCCCCCCACTCCCGCCCCACTGTGTCCATCCTCCCACTCCCTGGGTGGCCATTCCTGGGGTCTCTGCCCTGCTGGGTGTCCTTTCCTCCATGGTGTCTGTTCATGGGACGCTGGTTCTTGCCCCCCTGGGTGCCCATCCACAGGGTCCCTGCCCCTCTGGCTGCCCGTCCCCCCATTCCCTGCCCTGTGGGGACCCCCACGCCTGTTCACACCTGTAGATGAGCTTCCTGCGGACACTGCGCTTGAAGAAGCCGCTGCAGCCGTTGCAGGCGTAGATGCCATAGTGCTTCCCACTGCTGGTGTCCCCACACACCTTGCACAGCAGCACCGGGCTCAGCGCCTTCCCAGGGGCCGGGCTCAGCCCTGCGGGAGTGGAACTGTCATATCTGGGGTGACTCTGGGCATTCCAGTTTCCCTCATCCCTCCCACCAGTCCCTGCTGCCTCCCAGCATCCTGGAGATGAGGTGGCTCCTGTCTCTGCTGGTTCAGCCCAGGGATGTGAATGGGGACACCTCAGGGACTCCACGCGGGGTTCACCATCTTCCCACATGCCAGCACACAGAGTGATGCAGGATGAGCTCTCACAATAATTTTGAAAAATAAAAAAGGGATGAAATGGTGTTCTTAGGGATGGGGACACCAGGTGTCCCAGGAAGGGGACTGAGCATCCCAGAGAAGGGCTGCAGTCAGGGATGGGAGATGTCCTGGAGAAGGGACAGCTCTGGGGATGTGGGGCACCCTAGACAAGGGTCACAGCAGAGAGCTGTGGGGACCCTGGTGAAAGGCCAGGGACCAAGGGCATCCAGGAGAGGGTTATGACTGGGGACCCCAGGAATCCTGGAGAAGGGGCATAGCTGGGGACCTCAGGGATCCTGGAGAAGGAACACAAATGAGGACCGTGGATACCATGGAGAGGATCGGGCACTGCAGGCATCCTGGCCTAGGGAGGGACCATGATGGGGACTTAGCACCTTGAAGAAGGATGACAGCTGAAGACCCAGCAGACCATGATGGGGACCCTGGGCACCCAGGATAAGGACCATGAGAAGAAGCCCAGCCATTCTGGAGAAGGTTGGCAATGGAGAACCCAAATAACCCAAACAACTACGGTGGGGACACTGGGTGTCTTGGAGATGAACCATAATAGGGACCCCCAGATATCTCAGAGAAGGAGCATGATGGGGACCAAGGGCATCCGGAAGAAGGCCGTGAAGATCCCAGGCATCTCAGACAAAAATTGCAATGGAGGACCCCAAGTATCTCGGTGATTGACCATGATGGGGATTCCAAGTATCCCAGAGGAGAACCATGAAGAAGATCCCCAGGCATCTGGGGAAATGACCACAGCGGGGGCCTGGCCAGGACAGCATCACACCCATGTCCCTCCGTGTCGCACCCGCTCCAGCGGAACCACCTCTTACCCGTGGGGCTCTCATCCAGCCCGGCGCTCACCGCCGACCCCGCCGGGGACGCAGCCATCCGGCACCCGGCGTTCCCGACCCGTCCCTGTCCTGTCCCTCTGGATCCCCGCGGAGGGTCTGGCCAGGCGGTGGGTGCTCCGGCAGCTCTGCGGCCAGCGGGGCTCTTGCCTTGCTCTCTTCAAGGCGGCTTAGCGGCGGGCGCTGTGTAAGCAGCCGCCTCTTTGTCACCCTCTTAATCTTTAGTGTCTGCGCGGGGCGGGGGGGATCAATCAGCCATGCGATGAAGAATTAAAAAGGTGCTGAGCCCCAGCCCTGTAACCCTAAACCCCGCGACACCCAAGCCACCCCCCCCGCGCGCCGCCGGGGGCCACCGTGGAGGTGTCACCCTGTCAGTGTCCCCCACCCCAGCACTGCGAGGCCGAGATTGCGGCAGAGGTGGGAGATGGGGCGTGGGCTGGGGACCCCCCATATGTGTCGTCCTCCCTTTGGGACCCGCCAGGTCCTGTAAGCGCATAAGCCCTTCACTAAGGCGGTTAGAGGGGAGTAACGAAAAGTGGTAATTAAGGGGGGTAATTTCCCTGCCCCCAAGTAATTAATTACCGGCCCTGATGGCGAGGGGAGGGCGGATGCTCGGTAGGGGCCCCACTGTGCCTCAGCATGCCCTCCCGGGGACGGGGGGCCCCATGGATGTTGGGGCTGCTGACACCGCAGAGGGTGGGGGCCAGGTGGCCCCCGGGTTACGCAACCATCGCTAAACCCTCGCGGTGACAGGGCAGCACAATTTGGGATTTGTGGGCTTTAGCCGCTAAACCCCCCCCGCCCCGCTCAGGGGGGTGGCGGGTGGCCACCGTCACGGGCCCGGGCTGTCCCCAGCGATGGGCCAGGCTGAGGACAGGGGTTCCCGGCCTGCTGTGCCCCTTCCAGAGGGGGCTCAGGGGTGTTGATACCCTGAAAGTGCCCCAGGGGACAGGTACTGGCAGCAAGTCCCTGCTGAGAGCTGGCAGCAGTGGCTCCAGTGGATCCAGGGGCTGGGGATCACCCCTCCGGCATCCCTGACTGCTGAGTGGCTGCCTGCAGCATTCCTGCATCCCCCCAGCCTGCGGCATGGCTACATCCTCCTGCCTACAACCTCCTTCCATGTCCCATGCCTCCAGCATTCCTCCATCCTCCTGCCTACAACCACCTTCCATCCCTTTTGCCTGAAGCATTTCTTCATCTTCACTCTCTGCACTGTGACTCCATCAGCCTTGCCTGCACCATGGCTCCATGTTCCCACGTGCAGCAACATTCCATCACCCTTCCTGACTCTACATGGCTCCACCATCCTTCCTGCCTTCACCATGACCCCATCCCTGCCTGCACCGTGACCCCATCCCTGCCTTCACCATGGCTCCGTCCCTGCCTTCACCATGGCTCCATCCCTGCCTGCACCATGGCTCCATGCCCCCTGCCTCCAGCCCCCTCCCACCCTGGGACCCCCCATTTCCCCAGGGTGCCCTATCCCACCCACAGCCCCCTGTCCTGACCCAGATCTCTGACCGCCGCCATCTGCGGCAGTGGCCGCCTCCTCCCGTGGCAGAATTATGACGCTGGGCTAATGCGGCGGGAGCAAGCTGTCGCCTCCCTGCCCGGCCCTTGGGTGCCTCCACACCTCTCACCCAGGGGTGCAACACCCCCCAATGCCCGATCCGGGGGTGCCGGGAACACCTGCATCCCGGCGTGCCAGCCCACCCATGGGGACAGGGGCAGCCAGCACCAGGGACAGTGGGAAGCGGCCAGCGTGGTGATACAGCTGAGTCGGCTAATTTGCCCGTCCCCTCCTCGCCGTCGGGTAAAAGCCAGCTCCGGAGCAGGGATTTGGGAGGGGGATTAGCTGGGCCAACCATCTGCTGCCAGCCAATCATCAGCACCCCCAGGAAAGCCAATAATTACAGAAATATGGTTTCCCACCCTCTTTCTCCATTACACCCATCTGGGTGCTGTCCCCATGGTGGGCTCCCCGTGGAGCAGCACCCTGCCCTCTTCCCGGGGATGAGGGCTCCATGAGCACCCACCTGGGCACTCACGGGAGCCCAACCCAGGCTGTTTTGGGTGCGACACGAGCAGGCCTGGCGCCACAGCCAGGGGGCTGTGGGTGGTGGGTGGGGGTGAAGGAGCAAATGTTAAAGCCCGAGGCAGGGTCGTGACTCGGCTCGGTGACAGATGCTGGGGCAGATGCCACGGGATTACCCAGCCTAAAACCTTGGGATCTGCCCCCCTTCCCCCCAGCAGGCAGAGAGTGTTTAATTACTAATTTACTAATTACCCAAAGATGCTGGCGATGGGCTTGAGACCTGCAGTCAGGAGCAGGCCCAAGGCTCCAGCCACCCTAATCCCATTGGCTGTGGGGAGCTGGTGGATGCGCCCTGGCCAGGGACAGCTTGGCTGGGGACACTGAGTGACCCAGGGAAGCACCACTGTCCTGGCAGTCCCGCTCCTGTTGGTGATGGCATGGAGTGGTGGGGAATGGGACAGGACAGTGAGGACAAGGAGGAGACAATGGGGACAAAGAGAACATGATGGGAATCAGGAGATGATATTGGGGACCAAGGGGAGACAGTGGGGACCAGGAGGGGATGATGGAGACCAAGAGGAGCTGATGGGGGGGAAGGGGAGATGATGGAGACCAAGAGGTGACAACAAAGATCAGGAGGGGGTGATGGGAACAAGGAGGAGGTGATGAGGTCTGGGAGGCAATAATGAGGATCAGGAGGGGACAGTGGGAACCTGGATGTTTTGATGGTGACCCGGAGACAATGACATCCCAGGAAGGGATGATGGAGACCAGGACATGACAATAGGGGCCATGTGAGGATGATGGGGACCAGGAAGGTGTGATGGAGATCATGAGGGGATAGTAAGGACTGAGATGGGATGATGGGGACTGGGAGGGGAGGATGGGAATGAGAAGGGTGTGATGGGTACATGTGGACAAGACAACAGAGACCAGGAGAGGACGGTGGAGACCAGAAGGGGACAAGACCAACAAGAAGATGACACGAAGTTCCAGGGGGGTGGCTGTGGGACTGGAGGTGGCTGGGAAGGGTTAATGTGGCTGCCTGCACTGAGCCGGGTCCAGGCCAGGCTCGGGTTTCACCTGTAATTAGCTCTTGTTTATTGGAGGCTTCTTGATAAATGATTCTTTGGAGGTTGCCCGATGACAGAGGTGACAGTCACTCACCTGAGCCCTACTAAAACCTTCACTGACCCCTGGCACTAGGATTAAAGTTTAATGTGACTCTGGAGCTGACCCCGGGCATGCACCACTCTGGGGCCACAGGGCTGGGGACAGGCTGGTGGCCATCTCTAGGACACAGGGCTGAGTACAGGCTGATGGCCTCCCAGGGCCAGAAGGTTTTGGCACCAAGAGGTGATTTGTCATCAGCCTGGTGGTCACAGGCTACCAGGGCATTGTGGCCATGGGGCTGTTTCATGACTCCTTTGGGGTCACCCAAGAGGTTTGTGGATGAAATGTCACACCAGGTTGGGTTTGTCCCCCTGGGACTGGCCCTATAGGATGGGCACAGTGCCACGGTGCAGCCGGTCCGGGCACATTCCCAGGCACTGGTGGAGCCATGTGCCCATGCCAAGAGCCACTCACCGGGGCGGGCTGAGGTCCTGCCCTGCAGCCACCTTTGGAGCAGCGGCGGCTTGGGAAACACGGTGGAGTGAGGGGACCTTGGAGGTGACCCCGAGGTGAGGCAGCAAGGCACAGAACGAGCACTGAGGCCGCAGCTTGGGTTTCAGCAGGGTGACATGTCACCACAACTGCGGGGACAGAGAAGTCCCCAAGGTATGGGGTACCTGTCCCCAGCTCTTGGGACATTGTGTTTTCTCCTTGCAGATGAAGCTCCTTGCCCAGGTAAAGGGGGAGCCGGCAGGGAGGACACCTCCATCCAGGTGATCCCACCCCTCTGCCATAGCACCCAGTGCCCCTGGACCCCACAGCTGGGACCTGCCTGATGCTGGGTCTGGGTGGGGGAAAGGGGCGTGTGTGGCCTGGGAGGCTGGGCTGGGTGCTGGCAGAGATGGGTGCTGGCAGGGGACGGGTGTCAGCAGGGAATGGGTCCCTGTCTTGCCCCACCCCCTCTCCCCACAGGTGAGCTCCCTCCTTCAGACCCTGCAAGCCCCGGACTGGCTGTTCCTCCAGCCCTGGCACTGGCTGGGCTCCTGGGTGAGGCAGGTTTGGGGGTGCTGGCATGGGAACCCCAGCCAGGTGCTTGGGCAGGGGGTGGCAGCAGCCCAGGCCGGGGCTGAGCCATGACACTGGTGCCACTGGGGCTGATGCAAGGTGTTTGTCCCTCCAGGTGAGCAGCTCCAGGCAGGTAAGTGCTGGCATTGCCCCTGTGCCCTGCACTGCCCATCTCACCCCCGGCACAACTGGGCCGAATCCTGCACACCCTGTCTTCTCCTCGGCACCCTTGGGTGCTTCAGTGCCTAGAGGAGGCAGCCCGTTCCCAGAGGGCTTCCTTCCATGGAGACCCAAGACCCAAGCTGTGCTTAAGCCACCAAGGATGTGGGATAAGCCAGCAGGTCAGTGATGCAGCCGGTGTCCCCAGGGCACCGGTGGCCCTGAAATACAGCTGGGTCCCCAGGCAGTGACTGGGGCAGTGACCACGGCAGGGTTCTTCCTCTGCGAGGGGCTGCTGGGACAACACTTCGACATGGTCCCCAACGGGGTTTCTGAGCCCCAACCCGGGGACCTCTTCCTCTTCCCGTTGGCCTCCGGGGGCCCTGGCTGGTGGGGCGCCCACGCCGGCATCTACTGCGGTGACGGGGAGATCATCCACCTGGAAGGTGAGCCCCAGGAGGTGTCATGGCATGGGGACATCCCCATGGAAGGGACATGGGGTATAGAGCCCGCTTTGCCCTGCAGGCAGCTCAGGGACATCGCCATCAGGCATCGTGGCTAAGCACGGCAAGAGCCACCTCCTGCGGACACGGGGCCTGGCCAAGGTGCTCCGGAGGAAGGGCGGGCTGGACGTGGCTGCCCTGCAGCAGCGGATCCGGGAGGCCATGGACCAGCCGGTGGAGTACGATACCATCACCTGCAACTGCATCCACTTCGCCCTCGCCCTCCTGGGGCTGGGCCACCTTGCTGGTGCCATGGTGGGTGCCACCACCAGATCAGGTGCCACCAGCCTGGAACACCTTGGCACCTGCTCCAGCCAAGTGTCACCAAACCTCTTCTTTTTTCCCAGGTGTCTCCAGCGCTGCAGTGATGGAGGTGACAGTGCTCCTGGGGATATGTGGGGCTGGAGCATCCTTCCTTGGGGACCGGAACTGCACCAGTGATTTGTCAGTCCTCCTGTGTGGCAATAAACAGTTGCATGGAAAACTGTGCCAGCCCTGTTTGATTTGTTGTTTTCTCACTGTTCCAAGAAGCTGCTGTCAAGTGATGTCCCACCTTGACACACCTGGAAGGGAGAGGCTGCTCTTTGCTCTCCATGGCCTCCTGAGACAAACATCTGCCTCTTTCATTGCTGGCATTTGATTTTGAGCATAAAAATGAATATTCTGCAGACTGCTGGGTTGAAAATGGGCCAAAAGGCTGCATCAGGTCTGGCTGGAGGCTGGTGGTGTACCCCAGGGGTCAACTCTGTGTCCTGTCCTGGTCAACATCTTCATTACTGGGCCAGTTGATGGAGTAGAGTGTACTTGCAGTGAGGGGGGAGTGACTCACCAACCCATGGTGATCCTGGCACCCCTGGAGTGCTGGGTCCTGTGCTGGGCTCTCCAGTATGAGAGAGACAGGGACATACCGGAGAGACACCACAAAAGGCCACCGAGGCTCTGGAGCATTTCTTGTAGGAAGGGAAGCTGAAAGAGCTGGGGCAGTTCAGCAGGGAGAAGGGAATGTCCAGTGGGATTTTATCAGTGTTTACAGCGGGGAAAGAAGATGGAGTCTGGCTCTTCTCCATGTCTCCTGAGGGCTGGGGTCTCCAGGAGAGCAGCAGGGCCCCCAGGGAAGGTCTGAGACCCAAGCAGGGTTGGGGTCCCTGGGAGGGCTGTGGGGTCCCAAGGAGGGCTGGAGTGGGTGTGTCTCCTTTCTCTGTGCTGGAAATTAATTGCTGTCTATTAATTAGATGCTTTATTCAATTCTGCTTCTGTAACCATGGCCATTTTCCCTTGCTGCCTCAGTCCTGTGGGATGGAGTGAGTGCTGCCCCATCCACACCAGCTCCAGGGTTGGTCAGCTGCCTGGAAAAATAATAGCGGGAATATCTGCCAATAGTATAAAGTACCTGTGAAAAATCAAAGAAATGCAAACAAAATCTCAACTATAATAATATCAATAACAATATCTTTAATAGATATAATTTATAGTAATATGTTATATAAAAAAATATATGGAACACCACAATATGTATAGTCATATCTATAGTAATATCTAATATATATATATTTGTATTTAATAACATCTGTAGTATAGTTAATATATTATAATATATCTAGTATATAACAATACCTATCATGTTATTGATAATAATATATAATATAAACTATAATATCTATAACAATATCTATAAGAATAGTATAAATTAATACAATACCTAATATATATAATAATTCAGATATCATACAGCACATATACTATAGTGTGGAATATAGATAATAAAATATTGAATTTTATAATACAGTAGATAATATATAATACACAATATGTAATATATACTACATTATATACTATATACTATATACTATATACTATATACTATATACTATATACTATATACTATATACTATATACTGTATACTATATAATAGAACTAATCGAAACTGCAGTATAATATAACATAGTATAACACATGGCATATATAACATACTTCATATATAACATATTGCATGTATTATATTGTATATAAACTGTAGAATGTAGAATGGTTTATGGATTATCTATAATACAGTATGACTGAATATGGCAAATATATAGTATTGCATAATTAATGCAATCTGTAATATACTATAATGCAATGTAATAAATAACATGCGATATATGGTATATAGTACGCAGCATGTAATAGAATATATAAATTATATATGATATATAATATATAAGTAAATGTATACTATGTATGCTGCACACAGTATTACATATAAAATAATAACATATAAAATAATAATACAATGTAATATAGTATGATATAATAATACATATTATAACATCTGAACAGATAACAGTATCTACTATAATGTAATCTATTTTAAATGTCTAACTATAATCATTCACAATAATGCAAATTACTGTAATTATAGATTTCCATGATTCTGGACTGGTATGATGCGTGCGGCTGTGAGCTCTGTGACAGTCACTACATCATAGCTATGTCGCCAGCATTGCTCCTCCTAAAATCACCCTTGTCCCGCTCCCAAACCTGTGCAGGTGCGGGGGCTGCGGGGCAGGGACCCCTCTGGGGGTGCAAAGCCCCCCTGCGCTCCCGTCCCCGATGTCGGCGGGGGTCGATCCAGCCGGGCGCTGCCCCCGGGCGGGGGCCGGGGCCGGGCCGTCCCCGCCCGCGCTGACATCAGTTCCCGCGTCCCCCCCGCATCCCGCATCCCGCATCCCTCCCGCCGCCATGGCCGCCAGCCCGGCCTACGGCGAGGAGAAGGGCGGCTCCTCCAGCCTGGGCGAGCCCGAGTACGGCCACGACCCCGCCAGCGGCGGCATCTTCTCCTCCGACTACAAGAGGTGGGGACAATGCGGGCACAGGGGACAAGGACGAGCCTGCCCGTGTGGCCGCCACTGCAGGCCTTCGCCGCCGTCCTCGGCGGGGACGTGGTACCCGAGCCGGCGCTGGAGCGGCCCCCGGCGTGGGGACGGGGACAGGGACAGGGACGGGGATGTGGATGAGGATGGTGATGGGGATGTGGATAGGGATAAGATGAGGATGGGGACAGGGATGGGGACAGGGGATGGGGTCACGTCGCCGCCACTGTCATTGCGGGATGCAAAGGCCGGAGAGGGTTTTGTGGGAACACCGCGGGATTCTGGAATGGTGTGGCTGGGGGAGATGTGAGCGGACCTATCTTGAACCTCCCACCCTCGGGCTGGGGCATCCCGGGCACGGTGCTCCCCCCATGGGATCCGCTGGCTCCTGTGGCTCTCCTGAGCTGACACCCCCCACCCCGCATCGAGGTTCCCAGCGCGGGGGGGTGTTGAGGAATGTTACCCCTGCGTGGGAGAGGCTGCTGGGGGGGCAAGGGTGAAGAGGAACGGCGGGGATGTGTGCTCCTGGAGCTGCAAAAATGTCTCTTTGCCCTCCCTACCGTGTCAGTGTCCCCCACTCTGGCAGTGTCCCCCCCTCCCTGCCCCAGCAGGAAATTACTGTCTGACAGCGTCACTCTCTCTCCCCCTGGCCGTGTCCCCCCGTCCAGCAGTGTCCCCCCATCCCTGCCCCTGTGGTAGTATCCCCCGGTATGACAGTGTCCTTCCAGTCCTGATTCCCTGACAGTGTCCCCCACTTCGAATGTGTACCCCATCCTGACCTCTTGGCAGTGTCCCCAGTCTGGAAGTGTCCCCTCTCCCTCTACTCCTCCCTAATGCTAAAGAGTGTCCGTCATTCTGGATGTGTCCCTGATTTGTGACGTGCTGGCAGTGTCCCCATCTCACTGGGTCCCCCCTTCCCTGAAGCCCTGGCAGTGTCCCCTTCTCTCTGATACCCTGGCAATGTCCCCCAGTATGCCAGTGTCCGCCCAGTCCTGAGCCCCTGGCACTGTCCCCCACTCTGGATGTGCCCTCCATCCATGACCTGCTCCTAGTGTCCCCCCCTTTCCTGACCCCTGGGCAGTGTTCCTTGCCCCTGTCTGGCAGTGTCACACTCCCTGCCCCTGGCTGTGTCCCCCAGTATGACAGTTTCCCCCAACCGTGATCCACTGGCAGTGTCCTCCCGTCTGGCAGTGCCCTCTATCCATGACCCACTGGCAGTGTCCCGATCCCAGAGTGTGTGTCCCTGCCATGAGCCCCTGGCAGTGTCCCCCAGTTTGTCCAAGTCTCCCCCTCTCTGACCCCTCCTTGGCAATGTCTTCCAGCCTGGAAGTGCTCCCCTGCTCCCCACGTCTGCCTGTGTCCCCTGACCCCCACTGGCAGATTCCCCCACTCTGGCAGCATCCCCCAGCCCTGACACCCTGGCTGTGTCCACCAATCTGTCCAGGTTACCTCAGTGATCTGCCATCAGTGTCTCCCACTCTGGCAGTGTCACTGCCCTCGCAGCAGTGTCCTCTTACTCCTGACCTCCTGGCAGTGTCCCCCACATCCGCAGTGTCCCCCACACCCACAGTGTCCCTATAATCTGCGTGCTGCCCTTTGCCAGAGCCATACCAGGTCTGTCACCACTCCTGTGAGCCATCCATGGCATCCATGGCACATGGGGCAAGACAAATTCACCAAGTGTGACCTCACCACCCAGGTGGGACACCCACAGGTGCCCCACCATGCCACCCTACCACCTAGGTGGGTGTCCCACCATGATGTGTGTTCCCTGCCCAGGGCTGAGCCACTCAGCACTGGGGAAGGAGCTCCCTGCAGGGTCCCCAAGTCCCATCTGCAGGTCAGATGTCACTTCGGACGTGACATCCCAAGCTGGCCTCATCCACTGGGAAGGGCGTCCTGATCAAGGCTGCAACCCAACCCCAACCACGGCATCAGGTTTCAGCCGGCTGTGCTAGGCAGAGGAGCGGGGCCACAGTCCTGTCACTGTCCCCAGGGCCACTACCCTCAGTCAAAGCCATGATGTCCTTGCCGCCAGTGCAGAAGCTGCTGCGGCAGCTACCGGTGGGGCCGGCTGGCTGGCCGAAAACACCAGAGGGTGGTGATGTGGCCGAGGAGGTGACAAGCCCGGTGCTGGCCACCGAGGCTGGACAACCCACCTGCTACAGCGCCCTGCGAGCCGATGAGCTGCGGCCACTCGCCGGCACCGAGCCTGCAGTGGACACTGGCACCGGGCCACCGCCGCGGTAAGACTCCCCCGAGGAGCCCCCCCGACCCTCTGATGATGGTGGCTCTGGCCAAGCACCATCCCATGGGTGTCACCCTCAGCTGCTGCAGGTAGACGCAGCCTTGCAGGTGCCCCCAGTTTGGGGGGGACCAGTGTCCCTTAGAAAAGAGGACAGTGGTAACAACTTTACAGAAGGCTGGTGGCATTTTCCCAGTCCCAGGAGGGGACCGGGAAAGGGCTTTGCATCAGGGTGTGCTGGCACATCCATGCCACTACGTCCATGAGGGGACAAGGGACACCCAGCCAAGCCAGGATGGAAGTGGTGAAGGGCACTTGTGATTTAGGGACAATGTAGAGTGACAACCACAGCCAGGATGGGACGGGGTTCTCATCCCAGTGCCTGGGATGAGGATGGCACTGGGTGCCAGCACCATGCCGGTCCCTCCGGTTCCTCTTTCACCTGGCTGTAACCCAACTCCTGTCCCCATAAATATTTCATGGTGAAGGGTTGGATTGCCAGCCTGATGGCAGGCTGGGAGCAGAAAAAAAAGACTTAAGAACAGGTAAAAATGTGAAAATGGGAATTTTTTTTCCCCCTGGTGTGGTACAGGCATGATGACCTCAAGGAGATGCTCGACAGCAACAAGGATTCACTCAAGCTGGAGGCTATGAAGAGGATTGTGGCGGTGGGTGTTGTTGTCACTGGTGGGGACCACTGCTGGTGCCGAGCTGTGTCATGTTGTACCGGCCCCTGCCATGCCAGCTGCCTGGTGTCACACCGGTTCTTTTCCCCCTAGATGATTGCCCGGGGTAAAAATGCCTCTGATCTTTTCCCAGCTGTGGTGAAAAATGTTGCCTGCAAGAACATTGAGGTGAGGAAGATCTTGGGTGGCCCTGGCGGCATCCCAGGGTTTGGCACTTTCCCTGTAGGAGAGTTTTGGGGATTGGCTGGGTTTTGGGGGTCTCTGAGGTGGCACCTTCACCCTGCAGGTGAAAAAGCTGGTGTACGTGTACCTGGTGCGTTATGCAGAGGAGCAGCAGGATCTGGCCCTGCTCTCCATCTCCACCTTCCAGCGAGGACTCAAGGTGGGCTGGTTTGGGGACGCAGGAGAGGTCTGGGGGAGCACTGAGCCCCCCTAGATGCACTGCAGCCCCCCTCTTGTCCCCACAGGACCCCAACCAGCTGATCCGCGCCAGTGCCCTGCGGGTCCTGTCCAGCATCCGTGTGCCCATCATCGTGCCCATCATGATGTTGGCCATCAAGGAGGCCGCCTCGGACATGTCCCCATACGTGCGCAAGACGGCCGCCCATGCCATCCCCAAGCTGTACAGGTAATAGGGGGGTCAGCTGCTAAATTTAGGGTATACCAATAAGGGTCTTGGCTGCTTGGTACAGGCAGAGATGGGGAGGAGTTTGGTCCAGCATCACCTGCCCTGCTCCTCCCTCACAGCCTCGACTCAGACCAGAAGGACCAGCTCATCGAAGTGATCGAGAAGCTGCTGGCAGACAAGACCACGGTAAGCCAGCTGCTGTGTCTCCCCCACCTCTAAATCTGGGAACATCACTGGCCTGGTGCCCTCATGGGGATGGAGATGTTCCCACCAAATTGGTGTCATCTTGGGGGTGCAGCCATCCCCACAGGGCTGGCATCTTCATGGGGATGCCACTGTCCCCACTGATCCAGCATCCTCACAGGAATGCAGATGTTCCCACTAAATTGGTGTCCTGATGAAGCCATCCCTGGAGAGCTGGCATCCTTGTGGGAGTGCTGCTGTCCCTAACAGGACATCCTCATGGGGAATCCACCAACTCCACTGAGCTGGCATCCCTACAAGGAAGGGTTGCCCACTAAACCAGCGCCCTCATGGAGATGCCACCATCCCCACCAAATCAGCATCTTGTTGATGATGCCACCACTCCAGTGAGTCACTCTGGGCTTTCCCTCCACAGCTGGTGGCTGGCAGTGTGGTGATGGCATTCGAGGAGGTGTGCCCAGAGCGCATAGACCTCATCCATAAGAACTACCGCAAGCTCTGCAACCTGCTCATCGATGTGGAGGAGTGGGGGCAGGTGGTCATCATCAACATGCTGACCCGCTATGCCCGCACCCAGTTCCTCAGCCCCAACCAGAACGTGAGTTCAGGAGCACAGGATGCCCTGAGAGCCTTGGGGTGTCCTGGGAGCCCCCAGGGAGGTGGGGTGAAGGGGGAGTGCTCTTGGGGATGCAAAGGGTCCCACCTGCCAGCAGGAGTCCTTGCTGGAGGAGAACACTGAGAAGGCTTTCTATGGCTCTGAGGAGGAGGACACCAAGGACGCCAAGGCAGAGGCAGCCTCATTGGCCAAGCGCAAGCCCTATGTCATGGATCCCGACCACCGCCTGCTCCTGCGCAACACCAAGCCTCTGCTGCAGAGCCGCAATGCCGCGGTGAGACCCCCCACTCCCACCCTGTTTGTCCCCCGGGGCATCGGTGGTGTCCATCAGCCTGGGCTTATGATGTTTGCACGACTAAGCACTCACTCAGGGATGGGTGTCCTCAGGGTCAGGCTACCTCCAGGTGCTGAGGGTGGGACTAGGGGACACGGCCATTCTTCATGGTGTCCCCCATTCCCACCAGGTGACACTTGGGTGTGTGTCCATAGGTGGTGATGGCTGTGGCACAGCTCTACTTCCACCTGGCACCCAAGGCAGAGGTTGGAGTCATTGCCAAGGCGCTGGTACGGCTCCTGCGGAGTCACAGGTCTGTGGCACTGGGGTTGTGGTGGTCTCCTACCCCTCCACCCCAGTTGTTGGAACCCATAGGGAGCTCCAAGACCCTGTGAGAGACCCCTAAAAAGCCCATCCCTGGAGGGACATCAGGTTGGAGGCCTTTTTGGGCTGGCCCAGTCCAGACATGGGGTGATAGCATCTTGGTGTCACCAGCCTGGTGGTGGGTCCTGGCCCATATTCGCAGGGACTTGCTGAGGGTGTCTGGCCCTGCCCCACTGATGGTGGTCCCCTCTTTGTCCTCACAGTGAGGTGCAGTATGTTGTGCTGCAGAATGTGGCCACCATGTCCATCAAGCGGCGGGTGAGTCTCAGACTTGGTGTGGGAGGAGTTGGCCCTGTTGACTCTGGAGCAAGATGAGGATTAGCCAGCAAGGTCACCAGAGCCTGGAGGTGGCCTTGGCAAGGGGGGGGACAAAGATGGCACTAACGTCGCTGGCTGTGCATGCAGGGGATGTTTGAGCCCTATCTGAAGAGTTTCTACATCCGCTCCACGGACCCCACACAGATCAAGATCCTCAAGGTGAGCTGGAAACACCCGGCAGAACCCGTCAGGGGTGGCTTTGGGGCTTCATGGAGCCTTTTCCTTGGGTCAGCTGTCCTTATGCCCTGGGGACAGGAGGACAGCAAGGCTCCTGTACCCTGTCACCATGCCCCTATGCTGCCCATCTCTTCTTCTTTCCCACAGCTGGAGGTCCTCACCAACCTGGCCAACGAGACCAACATCTCCACCATCCTGCGGGAGTTCCAGGTATGCCATGGCCATACTGAGGCTGCCACCCTGGCATGGCTTTTGGTGCCAAACCACCACCATGGAGGGGGCAGAGGAGAGCCCCTCCAGGAGGAGTGGGCTGAGGCCATGCCAACCCCATCAGCAGTTCCAAAGGGCCCCAGTATGGGACAACCACCAGGGGGGATGCCTGGCACTGGCACATGGGTGACATGTCATGTGTGCCCTCCATGCCTGTGCAGACCTACATCCGCAGCATGGACAAGGACTTTGTGGCAGCCACCATCCAAGCCATTGGGCGCTGTGCCACCAACATCGGGAAGGTGCGGGACACCTGCCTCAATGGCCTGGTCCAGCTCCTCTCCAACAGGGATGGTGAGTGCACACGGCAGGGGTGAAATGAAAGCTCCATTGCTCTCAGGGCAGGACCTCGCTGAGGCCGGGTCTCTGCCTGCAGAGCTGGTGGTGGCTGAATCCGTGGTGGTCATCAAAAAGCTGCTGCAGATGCAGCCGGCCCAGCACAGTGAGATCATCAAGCACATGGCCAAGCTCACTGACAACATCCAGGTGGGTTGGGGTGTTGCTGACCCACAGGAGCAGGGTATGGCAGCAGTGCCACATGTCTGAGGGCGTTTCAGGTGCCAATGGCGCGGGCCAGCATCTTGTGGCTCATTGGCGAGTACTGCGAGCACGTGCCCAAGATCGCGCCTGATGTGCTGCGCAAGATGGCCAAGTCCTTCACCAACGAGGAGGACATCGTCAAGCTGCAGGTCATCAATCTGGCGGCTAAGCTGTACCTGACCAACTCCAAGCAGGTACCAAGGATGTGATCCTAGGGTGTGACTCAGTTTCCCTGTCAGGGAGGGAGAGGCTGGTCCTGAGCATGTTCTCTGCCACAGAGCAAGCTGCTGACCCAGTACGTCCTCAACTTGGCCAAGTACGACCAGAATTACGACATCCGTGACCGGGCTCGCTTCATCCGCCAGCTCATCGTGCCCACCGAGAAGAGCGGGGCCCTCAATAAGTATGCCAAGAAGCTCTTCCTGGCTCAAAAACCGGCTCCCATCTTGGAGTCCTCCTTCAAAGGTACCCATCCCCGGTCACAGGGCACTGGGACACGGGGCCAGCTGTCACCACAATGCTGCATAGCTGTCCCTGAGTTGCTGCCTCCTCTCACCTTGTTGTAGATCGGGACCATTTCCAACTGGGCTCCCTGTCTCATCTGCTCAACGCTAAGGCTGTGGGCTACCAGGAGCTGCCTGACTGGCCGGACGAGGCCCCTGACCCCTCCGTGAGGAATGTGGAGGTGCGTGGAGCACCCTGGGTGCATGGGGGAGAAGGGGCCATGGTGGGGACACTGTCTCGAGTTCATGGAAGAGCCCCAGAAGGTGCCCAGGTACTGCTCACCTGCCCCCATTCCCTCTCTAGTGCTCACACATCTGCTTGGGGATGGGGGGACAAGAGTGGCTGTTTGGATCCCCCAGTCATGGGTGATGGCCCTGCTCCATCAACCCTGTGCCAGCAGGTTCCTGAGTGGACCAAGTGCACCAGCCGAGAGAAGAGGAAGGAGAAGGTGGAGAAGCCTTTCTACTCTGACTCAGAGGGCGAGTCAGGGCCCACAGAGTCGGCAGACAGTGGTGAGGACCTGATGGCATGAGACATTGGGCAGTGGTTGCTGTGGCCATCAGGCAGGTGCCACAATGGTGGGGCATTGGACAGGGAACATGACAGTGGTGACACCCCATCATGGGAGGGACATGGCAGGAGATGTGGAGGGATGCAGTGGTGGGCAGTGGGGATGCAGTGGAATGCAGTGGGACTATGCAGGGATGCAGTGGGAGCATGCAGTGGAGAGGCAGCAGCAGGTGTGGGGATGCAGTGGGAGGATAGAGGATGTAGTGGGATGAAGCAGGAGATGGGGGAATGTGGGGGGACACAGCAGCAGGGCTGAGCTGTGCCCCCGCAGAACCCGAGTCCGGCAGTGAAGAGAGTGGTAGCAGCAGCTCTGGCAGCTCCAGCTCTGGCAGCGAGGAGGAGGAGGAAGAAGAGGAGGAGGAAGACAGCGGGGAGCAGTCAGAGGACAAGGAGGAGGAGGACGAGAAGAGGCCGAAGAGGAAGGACAAGGAAGGTTCCCATAAGGCAGTCTCGGGGAGCATGGGCAGGTACCCCCTGGGAAGGGGGGGGGGCTCCCAGTGAAACCCCCACCTCAGCCCCCTGAGCTGGGATCTCCCCACAGCCCCAGCGAGGAAGAGGAGGAAGGGGCAAAGAAGGCCAAGAAGAAGGCCCCTCAGGGGAGGAAGGGCCGTGCCGAAACCTCATCAGAGGAGGCCAGCACCTCCGAGAGCAGCTCCTCTGGCTCCGACTCAGGCTCCGAGGCAGAGGCCAAGCGGAGAAAGGCGGTGAGGGCTGGGATGGGCTAGGATGGGGGACAGCACAGGGATATCTGGACCCCCTATTGAACCCCCCCATCTCTGTCCCCCTGCAGCCCCCCAGCAGCAAGGCTGGCCCCAAGGAGATCTCCCTGCTTGACCTGGATGACTGTAAGTGGCTGCCCAGAACATACGAATGGCCGTGGTGGTGGTGCTGGGGAAACTGAGGCATGAGTATGCACCCCAGTGCGATCAGGACTCCTCAGGTCTTTTGGGAGCTGCAGAGTTGGGACAAGGACAGGTGTGGTGAGGGGTCCTTGTCCCCAGAGGATGGCTGTGGGACAGGCGGCTGTGCCCATGGGACTGTCCCCGTGTGGCTGTGCACAGGGACAGCCTACAGGGTTGTGTCTAGACCAACGGAGCTGTGCCACTGGGCTTCCCTTGTGTGGCTCTCCCCATCGGGCTGTGCCACCAGGGCTGTCCCCACATAGCTGTCCCCATGGGGCTATCCCCATGAGGCTGTCCCATGGAGTTGTCCCCATGGCACTATGCCACCATGTCTGTCCCCACATGGCTGTCCCCATGTGGTTGTTCCCATGGAGCTGTGCCACCAGGGCTGTCCTGATGCCATTGTCCCCCTGGAGCTGAGCCATTAGAACTGTCCCTGTGTGGGTGTCCCCATGGGGCTACGCCACCAGGTCTGTCCCCATGGGACTGGGAGCTCTGTTAACCCTTTCCTCCCCCCTCCCCACCCTGCAGTCACTCCCCCTCCTCCCCACCCCATCCCCTCTAGCAGCATCGTCTCCACCAGCCTGGTGACTGACCTGGAGGGCCTCACTCTCACCGACACCTCCCTGACACCCACGGTAAGTGTCCCTCATGTCCTCCCCGGATGGGTCCCAGGCCCCCTGTCACCTGTGGGGGGCTCCTGGGCCCTCTGCCACCTGCAGGGGTTGCAGGGAGCGCTCAGCAGCCCCCACTGCTCACCGGTGCAGCTGCTGAGCCCGGCGTTCAGTGCGGTGAAGACCTACGAGCTGCTGCACCGCATGGCAGGCGAGGGCCTCGCGGTTGAGTACTGCTTCAGCCGCCGGCCCTTCCCGGGTGACCCCCACATGGTGGCCGTCCAGATCCAAATCTCCAACAACACCGACACCGAGGTGAAGAACCTGCGAGTCAACGAACCCAAGCCACTCTCCGGCATGCGGATACAGGAGTTCCCTGAGATCGGTACGGCATGGCACGGCATGGCTGTGACGCTGTGGGAGAATGGGGACAGGGGTTGGGTGGGAACATGGGATGTAATGGCAGCTCTATGGTTCCAGAGCGCCTGGCGCCAGGGGACACAGCCAGCGTGGTGATGGGCATCGACTTCTGTGACTCCACCCAGGCGGCAAACTTCCAGCTGTGGTGAGCATCTGGCACTGAGCAGGGCAGGATGGGTGTCCCCAGAGATCAGGGCGTCAGGTGCTCCAGAGATGGGGAAAGTGGGATAGGTACCAATATATCTCCAAGTAGCAGGGGACAGGGGAGAGCAGAAACAGGACATGGGGTATCCCAGGGGATGGAGGACAGCAGGACAGGCACCAGGGTCCTTCCAGGGAAGATGAGACACTCGGATGGGCGTGGGGTGGTCAGGGGACAGCAAGATATGCACAGGGCTCCCTGCAGGGGACAAGGAGGCAGCAGCAGCTCCAGGTCCAGCCTGACAGGTTCCTCCCATTTCTGAGCCCTTTTGTGCCACAGTTTCCCCTGGCCACCCCTGCCCAGGGCAGGGATAGGAAGCAGGACATGGAGAGAGGACATATTTTGAGCACGTGCGCCTCTCACTCGCCTGTCTCCCCAGCACCCACACACGCCAGTTCTACGTCTCCATCCAGCCGCCCGTGGGGGAGCTCATGGCCCCCGTCTTCATGAGTGAGAACGAGTTCAAGAAGGAGCAGGGTGAGTGGGGTCAGGGACGGGGACAGGGCGCTGCACGGGCACTCACCACTGACACTCATCCCCAATTTTGTCCCCTCTGCCGCCCTCGCTGTGGCCCTAGAGCACCTGGCATGGCCGGGTGAGGGTAAGTGGCCGCTCGGCCGGCCCCTAGACTAGCTCTGCTCCCCTCACCCCCTCCTGCACCCCCAGCCTGCGGGTTGGGGTGACCACCCTGGTGCTGGGGTGGCCTTGTTGGGTCCCCACAAAGCGTGAAGGGCTCGTGCCACCCCTGGTGCTCCCAGAACTGTGTCCGGTGAGTGATGCCCTATGTCCCTGTGCTCCTGGATCAGCACATCCCCACCCTGCCCCCACGGATGGGGGCTGTGTTGAGTGGGGCGTGCTTGGTGCGCTGGAGCACCTGGCACCATTGCTGCCACTGTCCAGAGGAGCCCATCCCCAGGGACGTGGCTGCTGCCACCAGGCAGAAACATGGGGATAAGCCCAGCAAGGGTTATGAAGGGTTTTCCCAAATCCACTGAAGCCTGGACCAAGAGCAAGCAGAGCAGCCAGCTCAGGATGTCATAGGGAATGCAGGGAAATGGAGGGGCTTGCTTTGGGCATGTCAAAGCAGGGCCCAGCAGGGTGTGTGGCCGGAGATGGGCAGGTGCCTCTGTTACCTGCTCTAGGGAAGCTGATGGGCATGAGCGAGATCACAGAGAAGCTGACGCTGCCTGAGAAATGCCGGAGTGACCACACCATTGTCCAGCAAGTGACCTCAGCTGCCAATGTGGGCCGTGTGCCCTGCGGTGCCAGCAACGAGTACAGGTAGCTGGACCCCCACACCTGGATCAGGCAGGCACTGTCACCTCTCCATTCCCACCCAAATCACAGCGGGGACACTCAGGGCTTCCTTTAGGACAAGGAGCCTGCATGAACCCAAATGTGACAGTGGCCATGGGTGGCAGGCACCTGCTTGTCCCCACTGGAGCATCCCATGAGACCAGAGGGTGACAGGGGACAGCTTGCCTTCAAGCCCTGTGTTCACCACCCAACAGGTTCGCGGCCAAGACGGTGACAAGCGGGAGCCTGGTGCTCATCACCCTGGAGCGTCGGGAGGGCTCCACGGCCCAGCTGACCATCAACAGCGAGAAGATGGTCATCGGCACCATGCTGGTGAAGGACATCATCCAGGCCCTGGCACAGTGACAGCCGGGCCCTTCCTCACCCACAGCCCTGCCCTCCCACCCCTTCTGCACCACGCCGCTCCCCAAAACACTCCCTGCCCCCATTTCTGCCAGGTTACTCCCTGCCCCGATCCCAAAAGGGGCGGCAGGCAGTGACCCCCAGGCCGGCTTTGCTGCTGGGCAGAAGGAGCAGGATGGGGCAGATGGGATGCAGGGAGATGTCCTACTCAGAAGGGCAGAAGTGGTTCTAGCCCCCACGGAGCACAGTGTGTCCCCAGTCCCTCACCATCATCTCCCAATGTAACCCTTATTTATTATGTCCAGGATCTCCCAATAAAGCTCTTCTCCAACCTGCTCCCTTTCCTTCCTCTGCTCTGTGTGCACATCAATCCCAGATTCCCCCCATGCCGGGCTCTGCCAGCCTCCCCAGGGCAGCCACGGGAGACATCAGGGGACCAGCCATCCCTTAGGCAACTGGAAACATGCAGAGTCTCCCCAGGGGTGGGTGGCTGCTGGGTCCTGGAGAAAACCTGGCACATGGCATCGAGGTGAACCCCCCAGGGCAGGAGGTGCTCAGTTGGACCAGAGATCTGAGGAGTCCTGGGAGGGTTCCAGCTATTTATTCAAGGCAGAATTGCTCATGCTTCGACCGCAGAAATACCTGCTACGTCAGGGCTGGGTCTGTTCTGCAGTGTCACTGAAGGGATTCCTAGGGCCATCTCGGGGAGGCTTTTCATCTCCAAACCGGGATTACAAAAGAAAAGAAGGAAATCTGACTCTTTATTAAGATCTCTCCTCCCAGCACAGGCTGGGTGGGATTTCAGAGAGCGCTGGCTCTCTCCATCTAAAGCTGCAGCCCAGCGCAGAGCCAGGCCCGGCACCAGAGGCAGAGGATGAGCAAAGGACGTGCAGGAAGGTCTGAACCCCGAACCGCCTCCGCTGCCACAAAAAGGGTGAGGGGCTTTCTGCTTTTTCTGGGTAAGAGATGGAAAAACCACCTTCATGTTTTCTGATGGGTGTGGAATCCCTGGCTGGAGCAGCAGCACCAACCACTGGGTGTCAAGATCCACAGGAAAAGCCCATTCCCACAAGGACAGGGACTGGAGCGCAGCTGCCTCGAACTTGAGGGGGGAGGATGCAGCTGTGAGCCACAATGATGCCACCACACTATTTCCCTTAGGGAGGCTGATTTAACCCTTGGGGTCCCATCCCTTCATGGGTTCAGCGAGCGTCACAGCCTGAGTGTGGAGAGATGCCAGCGCACTGAGGCTGCCCTTGGGGACCCCACTTTAACTCCCTGGGCATCCCATTCCCTCACGGGGGGCTCGGTGAGCACCACAGCCCGTGTGTGGGAGCTGCCAGCACTGAGGCATCCCTGGGAGGGAGGCTGCAGCCAGGCATCACAGTGCCACCACCCCATTCCCCTTAGGACGACTGATTTAAGCCCTTGGGGGTCTCATCCCCCCTGGGGAGCCCAGAGCATGCCAAGCCTTGTGTGGGGAGCTGCTGGAGCCAAGGGGGCTCTGGAAGGGCTAAAGCCAGGCACCACAGCACTGCCATCACCCCATTTCCCTCGGGGAACCCATTTTAACCCCTTTGGGTGCCATTCCCCTCAGAGTGGGCTCAGTGAGCACCTAGCCTATGTGTGGCAAGTGGCTGGCACTGAGGTGGCCCTGGGGGTGCTGAAGCTGAGAACCACAGCACTGCCACCATTCTAGTACCTCAGAGGAGCTGATTTAAGTCCTTAGGGGTCATGACAATAGCCCTTGGGGATCCCATTCCCTTCAGAGTGGGCTTAGCGAGCACCACAGTCTGTGTGTGGGAGCTGACAGCGCTGAGGTGTCCCTGTGAAGGCTCCAGATGGACACTGCAGTGCCACCACCACGCCATTCCCCTTACAGGGGGCTGATTTAACCCCTCCAGGGTCCCATTCCCTCATGGGGTGCTCAGTGAGCACCATAGACAGTGAGTGGAGAGCTGCTGGCACCGAGGTGTCCCCTGGAGGGTTCCACCAAGGCACCACTGTGCCATCAGCCCATTCCCCTTAGAGGGGCTCGTTTAACCCCTTGGGGGTCCCATCCCTTCACAGGGGTCACAGTGAGTGCCACAGCCCATGTGTAGGAGCTGCCAGCACTGAGGCTGCCCTTAGGGAACCCCATTTTTAGTCGTGGGGCATCCCATCTCCACAGAGGGGGCTCAGCGAGTGCCACAACCTGTGTCTGGAGAGATGCTGGTGCTGAGGTGTCCCTGGGGGGCTTCAGCTGGGCACTGCAGAGCTGCCACCAACATACTGCCCTCATGAGGGGGTTCATTTAAGAGACCTTTGGGGGTCTCATCCCCTCAGAAGGAGCACAGTAAGTGCCACAGCCCATGCATGGAGAGCTTCTGGCACTAGGATGTCCTCAGAGGGGCTCCGGCCAGGGAGTGCCACCACTGCATTCCCAATAGGGGGACTGATTTAAGCCCTTGGAGGTCCTATCCCCTCACGGGGCGCTCAGTGAGCATCACAGCCCATGTGTGGGAGCTGCCAGCACTGAGGCTGCTCTTGGGGAACCCCATTCCCCTGGACAGGAAAGATGCATGCTCATGTCTTTACAGACTATTCCATGGGTGAGGGTATGGGTGTCTTTGAAATGGCTCTTAATGTCTCTACCAACTTCAAGCTGCAGGTTTGTTACGGAACCCAGACAGTTTGACTCCTGAAACAGATAAAGGGTCCGCACAAGCCTGAGTTGCTGAGATCTGGGGAGAAAATGACATGTTTAAGGGGGGGACTATGTGGTAGGCAGTTTGGGAACGCTGTACCTTGCTCGTACCTCAGCCAACGGGGAAGGGAAGAGGGCAGCATGGGGCCAGGAGTTCAGGCTAAAAAGGAGGTTGCGCCCTCCGAATCCTCGAGAGAGAAAACCCCGCGGGCGTGTGCCCCAGTGGATTCTCTCCCTTTATTTGAATAAAGTTGCAGGACTCCTCTGTCTCCTTTATGGACACTGGCTTTTCACAGCGTGATTTCACGCACACCCTCACAGGGCACTCAGTGAGCACCCAGCCTGTGTGTGGTGAGCGGCCCTGGAGGTGCTGAAGCCAAGAGTCAACACCGCCACCATCCCAGACCTCTCAGAGGGGCTGATTTAAGTCCTTAAGTCCTGACATTGGCCCTTGGGGTCCCATTCCCCTCAGAAGAATATGGAGTGTTGCCAGTGCTGAGATGTCCCCGAGAGGCTCCACTGGGCAGTGCTAGCACTATCAGCCCCTTAGAGAGGGGCTGATTTAACCCCTCAGGAGTCCCATTCCCTCATGGGGTGTTCAGTGAGCACCACAGCCCACAAGTGGAGAGCTGCTGGTACTGAGGTGTCACCGAGGGGCTACAGCTGGGCACCACAGTGCCACCACCACCCCATTCCACTCAGAGGGGCTGTTTTAACCCCTCAGGGTCCCATCCCCTCTGAGGGGGCTGAGCAAGTACCACAGCCCATGTGTGAAGAAATGACGACACTAAGCCTGCCCTTGGGGACCCCAATTTAATGCCTAGGGGATCCCAATCCCCTCACGGCGGGGGCACGGTGAGCGCCACACCCTGCGCGTGGGAGCTGCCAGCGCTGAGGTGTCCCTGGGAGGGCAGCTGAAGCCGGACAGCGCAGTGCCGCCACCGCCCCATCCCCCAGGGGGGCTGACTGAATCTCTCGGGTGACCCCCCGTTAACCCGTGAGTGCCCCATCCCCTCAGGGCGCCCGGGGCGAGGCGGCTCCGCGGGGCGGTGGCGGGAACCCG
>VZTD01005786.1:335820-375717 GCA_013397725.1 Rhagologus leucostigma | reverse complement strand
CCATAAAAGCCGCGGGCCGGGCAAGGGCCCCCGCCGCTCCCGGTGCCCTCGCTATCCTCGTCGCTCGCTTCTGCCGCCTCCCGGGACCGCCCGCCCGCAGTGCTGCCCATGGCCTTCCCGCCGGTGAGTGCGAGCACGTGCCGCCTCTCGAGGCCGCCCCGCCACGTGGTTCCACGCGGTGGTGCTGCTGGGGGGGGGTGTTCCCGCCTGTTTTACCTGTGTGAAGAGGGGATGGGAACCCCCAGCCCTCAGGACAGCAGCGAATAGAGTTCCCCGCTTCCTGACGGAGTGCTGGTGTGGGATCCCTAGTAATCCTTTGGACCGGCCTCGAGGGGGTCCTGCTGCTGAGGTATCCCCGGGAACAGGGGGCCTGATGGAGCTCAGGCTCAGGGAACCCATCAGCTGACCCACGCTGCCGTCGGGGAAACGCTGGAGGAAACCGGATCCTAGCCTAGCAACCTATTGTTCCACTCTTCCTGGGTTTTTACGGGGATGAAGCTGGGTTGGAGGTGCTAAGCTCAGGTTTGGATGCTGGGGTGTGCTTTGGCTAGAGTGGGCACTTGCACTCATCCAAGTGGTATTTTTACACACTTCTAAACTGCCTTTTTTCGTGTATAAGTTGACCAAAGTTGCTATTTTATTCTTAAACCATGTGCTGAAAGCTCGATGTAGTGTCTGGCTGGGGGGGGGGTGACACAGGAGACACAGTTCGTAACTGAGTATGGACAAAGATGACTCTTCTGAGTGAGACAAGTCTGCTGAAAAACAAATTTTTTTTTTACCCTTCGTTATTCCCCAGCTGCAACCAATTAAAGCTCGTTACAGGTGCCTGCGTGATGGGCTAACAAGGTGTGCTGGCACCCGGAGCGCTGGTGAGAAGGTACAGCTGTGCATAAGGTGGGAGCTGGGCTCTGGGAAGAGCTCCAGGACCCCGTTGCTTTGCTGCGGTTTGTCTCAACTGGAACAGTCTCCCTAACCAATTAAAACCTTATTCAGCTTTGACAGTCTGCTGCAACAGGCAGCTGTGGGTATTGCTTGTGTACAAGGCTGCTTGTGAGTGATGGCTTCAAAATGTTTTGTTCCAAAAAAATACCAAAAAATAGCTGCCTTGATGGGGAAATGCCTTTAAAAACAGGGATTTGGCAAAACTGGTGTTGTTCTGAAGTCAGTGCTACCCTGTGAATTAAGACCATCAGAGTCCCTTCCAGTCCTAATTCCCACCAGGTGTGTTCAACCTGTCTCTACTCAGTAAACCCTGGGACAGCTGCTTAAGCTTAGCCTTGCTGATGGTGGGAGAGCTGGTGCAGCCTTGCCTAACCCTTTTTGGGATGAGCTGGGGGTGGGAGTGTGTTTCTTGGTGGAAACAGTTACACCAATGTTGTGTTTTGTGTGGGTGTAGCTGACTTCAACTTGGGAAGCAAAACATACCAACAGAAAAGGATTTTCTGAGCTGTCTTTCATTGAAGTATGGAACCATCTTGGCTATGCTGACATGGGCACCATTTTGACAGCATCTTAAATTTTGTCTTGGGATTCAAGAACCTCTTGGCTGTACCTACAGCTCCAAGAACCCCTCTGGGCATCAGCATGGTGCTGCCTGGGTGAGATGTCTATGGAAGATGTAAAAAGCAAAAGCTGGATTGTAGCTGAGGTGAATGAGCCTTGCCTGCTCCACAGCATGCCCAGGAGTTAATGCACATCTTGGCCATACTGGCAGCCAAACTGTGTTTAATGACTTCCCTAAGGATTAGGATATCCTAATCCTGTGCTCGTGCTGTTGTGATGCTGCAGGTTCTGCCTAGCCCTGGGATTTCATTATCTCTAGGTTTCCTGCAGGTGTGTGTGCCTCGGGGCCATGGAGGTTCCTCATTTCCACTTGTCTTGCACAACTTCGGGGTGTTTTACTGCACAGGTGTGTGTTGTGCCATTGAGTGAGTGCTGCTGGTTGTGCCTGGAGTGAGCCCTCCTGCAGGTAAACTCTGCAGGCTGTTGGGGTCTGCTTGGGGCTGGTGGGATGGGAACTCCAGGGACCTGCCAGCTTCCTGATGCAGAGCTAGCAAACAAGAGCTCTCTGCCATGGTGGTAAGGCTTGCTGGTGCTCTGTTACTCTGAGGGAGGGGGAACTCCTCCCTGTTTCTTGGCACTCCTTTTCTCAGTTCCATGTGTTTGTTTGGGGTGCGAGAGGGGTTTGGAGCCTTGAAACCTCAGTGTTCTGGGGATGAATTTTCCTGCTTGGACATAAGTTCTTAGTTGAGCCAGGATGCGGAGGACTGCCCTCCTGCCTGAGCTTCATCTTGCTCTGTGTCTGTGTATGATGCTGCTTGGGTCTGTGTTTCTGACCTCCAGTGACTTAACCTACAGTCTCAGAATCGTTTGCTCCCTGGCACTATGTGCCTGCTGCAGAGAACTGAACTCCCCTTCTCCTTTGGTTCTGATCCAGGGGCTTCCCTAGAAACTTTCAGATCTCTAAGAGACTTGAGTGTCTTACCAGGCGTTAGGAAGTGGTGTTTGACTCCTGGTGGCTTTAAAGAACCTGTCAGCTGGATCAGCTTCTCCATTGTCTTGTTCATCCCCTAATAAAACTGTCTGTGCCTCTGGATTGGGATTGTGAGGTGTAGCAGGATGGAATGGCTGAGAATGGCTGTTGGGTCACTGGTTGGTGAGACCCAGGGTGTCTCACACGGTGCCAGGAGGACCCACCAGTGCTGCTGGACTGGTGCCTCTGGAAGCAGAGTGGAGCTGTAGTTTGTAGCTGCAGTGTGGAGGGCTTCCAGGGAAGCCTCGAGAAGGCAGCGTGTTGAACTTGCCAAATCCTTCCAGGTGGGGCAGGGAAAGCGAGTCCTGCCTGAGCTCCGGAGTGCTGCGTTGCTCGTCTTGGCTGGGTTTGCGAGAGCGGCACCGGCTCTGGGGACGCAGCCTCAGGCGTGGCGTTTCCCTGGGCTTCGGTATTGACTCCAAGACGGAAGGATTTGGGTGGATTCTCCAGTTTGCAAACTCTTTCCACTATCCTCTCCAGGCTGGTGGGGGTGGTGTGGGCTCTGCATACTCTGGAGACCCGCAGAGCTCTTCTCAAAGGAGTTTCTTTTTTTTTCAGGGTTGGGGGAGGAGGGTGAGCCACGACCCCCGTCCTGTAAGGGGGTGCAGTGCTGCAAGAGCTCCTCTACCCAGTGTCCAGGATGCTTGCAGTATCCCAGGGATATCCTTGACAGTCTAGGGTTAAAAGCTCTCTAGCAGAAGGGATTTTTGTGGAAAGGCTTGGCTGCGTTCTCGCTGGTTTCTGTTCCTGTCGGAGCAGGACTGGTGCTGCCAGTTGTGGAGGCTAAATGAGAAGGAACGGGTGGGGCGTTCGGCTGGCTGCTCCGGGTTATTTTGTCTCGCTAGAAGAGACTCCTAGGGAAAAGCTTTGTCTCCCTCTGTAAGCGGTTCTTTTACAGGAACAGGAGTAGAATGCGGAGTTTCATGCTTGTGCCAAGGCAGCCTGATGCGGCACTCCTTTTTATTAAAGGTGACTGGCAATACTTTTGTAATTTGAGCTTCTGTACTCCAGCTGCTCTTTATAAAGATGACTTAAAGCTCGCTTTGCCTGTTCTCTCAGCCTGCAGCTTTCTTTTAGCCTTACCTGTTCCACTCTCGTAAATGTTCCAGAGTCCCGGCGGTGGGCTCTGATAGGAAGGATGTGTGCTCATGTCTTTACAAACCATTCCATGGGTGAGGGTATGGGTGTTAACGTCTTTGAAATGGCTCGTAACGTCTCTACCAACTTCAAGCTGCAGGTTTGTTACGGAACCCAGACAGTTTGACTCCTGAAACAGACAAAGGGTCCGCACAAGCCTGAGTTGCTGAGATCTGGGGAGAAAATGACATGTTTAAGGGGGGGACTATGTGGTAGGCAGTTCGGGAACGCTGTACCTTGCTCGTACCTCAGCCAACGGGGAAGGGAAGAGGGCAGCATGGGGCCAGGAGTTCAGGCTAAAAAGGAGGCTGCGCCCTCCGAATCCTCGAGAGAGAAAACCCCGCGGGCGTGTGCCCCAGTGGATTCTCTCCCTTTATTTGAATAAAGTTGCAGGACTCCTCTGTCTCCTTTATGGACACTGGCTTTTCACAGCGTGATTTCACGCCCAGCTCTAAGCGTTTCAATAGCCAGAGATGCCAGCCGTCAGCGCGGAAGAGATGCTAATAGTCCTAAATGGGCTGGAGTTCTCCAGCAATTGTTCAGGTCCCGCCTGAAGGCACCGTGCGAGTTGGCCGTTCAGTAGCTTATTCCTGCTGCTTCCAGGACTGGGTTTCTTTCCTTTTTAGCTAAGTGGTGGGGAGTTGGAGAAAACGATCAGATCGTGCGCGTCTAATGACGAGATGGGGGGTGGAATGTAAGTGCCAGACATGGGCTGGGCTAATATTCCCGTCTCCACGTGGAGTTCAGTTTAGACCAGCCTCCTTGAAAGATCAGCAAGGGGTCATTTGAAAATAAAACCAGCTCGGCGCTTCAGACTTGTTTGCGAGTGAAGCAGGACTGGAGGGTAAGTGAGGCCTGAAACTTGCAGAAGCACATCCAAGAGGTGCCTGTATTAAACGTCTTCTTGACAAGTACAAATGGCCCAATTTAGAGCTTCGGTGTGTATGGAGGAGCAGGGGCTCCTTTGCCAGACTTGATGCTATTCAGTTCTTTGGATTTGGATTTAACTTGATTTGCTTAATGGCCAGTATTCTGCTCCGGAGGCCAGCACTGGCGGGGTTGTGCCTCTCTGCTCCTCTCTTTAATGCGGGTCTTAATTGCTGGCGATACCGATTGCTCAGCATGTTCGGGAGCAGAGTTCTGCAGTGGCTTTTGGGTGGTGGGTGGACCTGTCCTAGGCCCCGAAACGTTGGTAGAGATGAAGCTTAGCTAAATTGGCAGAGGCTTGAATGTGGTGCAGCTGCTCCGAACGAGCCTGCATGTCAGTGGCTTGTGAGCAGAGCTGGGAAAGCAGCTGCTCTTCCCGGTTCTCTGGACCGGCACCAGGGTGCAGGAGAGGGGTTTGATCTTTCTCAGGCAGAAGCTTTACAAGAGGTAATCCTTTTTAAGGATGGTCCCGAAACCTTGATGCTGGTGGATCCGTGCCCACGGAGGGTTGTGCTAAAGCAGAGCTGGTTTGGGGTAACCATCTTTGTGGTCAGGAGCTGCTGCCTGAAAGGAAGATCAGGATTTTATCTTCTGCCTTTCCTCAGGATTTGGGGCTGTTTGATTAGCTGGGAAGCAGTGTTTGGGTTTTTTTTCTGCAAACCTGAAGTGATTGCTGCTGACTTGGATAATTCCAAGATGCTGTTCGGAACTCTTAAGATGGGTAGTGAGGTGAGCCTTGTGCTCCTCGGCCGTGTGCAAGAGGAGCTGCTGTGGTTCCTTGTGTCTGCCTGGACCATGAGCATCCCACTTATCCCTTGGTGTCAGGAGACTGATTTTAGGGGAGAAGGTGTGTGCCCCCATTAATCAGATCTCTGCTAGTGTTGTGCTGGTGAAAAGCAGCAGGGAGCTGTGTTCACAACCCGGGTGGTTTGGTGTGGCTGTCAGTCTAAAGTCCATCGCCAGTACCTGTGTGATGGGCAGTCTGCTCTGGTGTGCTGTGCTGACAAATTGCTGACCCGTTTGCTTAACTGCTTCTGTAATGCCAAGAATTGGGCTTGAGTGTTGTTAAGACCTAAGCTAATGTGAGTATTGGAGGCAGTCCAGGCTTTCCACAGTGTGTTGAAAGCTGAGCGCTGAGTACTTGCCTATTTGACACAAATACTGGTTCTTTTCTATCAGAAAGAAGATCCTGTGAGGAGCATAAAAGACTGCTGGGATAGCCCGAATGCCCCTGCACTTTCCACTTGCAGCAATGCAGATATATTCCGCCGGATAAATGCCATGTTGGACAACTCTCTGGATTTCAGTGGGGTCTGCACCACGCCTGTCACAAGAAGCAAATGTGACACCCTGCCAGGTAATGGAGGGGGGCTGCTGGAGTGGGGAGGCACTTGGTGGGGCCTGGTGAACAGGTGATGGTGGTAATCCTCAGTGGTGTGGGTGTTGGCATGTTTGGTACCAGGGGAGGCTTTGCTTGTGTGCCTGAAGTGGATGATCCATGTATTCCCTGGCAGTGTGGAAGTGCCTGGGAGGGCTTGCTTGCCTCCCTGTGGTGCTGTGGGTCACTGTGGGCAGGACATGAGTGCTCCCTGCCTGACCTGCCAACTCCTGGTGTGAATACCTCTGGCAGACTCCTGTAGCCTGCCTCTCCCAGAGGCAGGATTCATCTGTTCTCAGGATTAGTGAGGCTGAGTTGCTGCATACGTTGAAATTGCAAAAGAATTTTGAAAAACGATGTTTGCCACAGGTCAGTTAACCTGCATGTAAGAGCACAGGTGGGTGCAGACTTTGCTACAAAGCAAGCTTGGTGTGATGAAATCAGTGCTGCAAGCTTCTGCCCCTTTCAGGCTGAGGGGAGTGGGCATATTCTGCTGCCTCAAGACAGAAGTTCTGTGCCAAAGCTGAGACTGTTTGGTCTGGTCTTATTTTTATCCAAGTGAAGGACATGCTTTTGTCCCTTTGCCGCAGCCCTGGTGTGCCACTAAATGTACCTGTGCCTGATACTCCTTTTGCCAGCGCACCTCTGAGCAGCAGTGCTTGTGCCAAGGATTTGGGCACTTGAAAGGGATTGCTCTTGCCTCTCCAGCCTCTGAATTATAGGGCCAATAAACACTTTGGCCATTATTGGAAACCAACTCACCCTTCTGGATGTGTCCCAAAACAAAGTAGGAAATAAAGGGCTGAACCTCCCCAGCCGATGACCTTGCAGGGTGTCCTGGGCAGAGCTGCTTTCTCTGGAGCCACCTGGAGACAGGGTTGCCTTGGCCTCCTCGGTAATCTGGTTTTAATCAAATGGGTGTGGAAAAAAGCACCAAATAAGTGTCTGGGCACCCTGTGGGTCTGTTTGATGCCTCCACAGTGCAACTTTGTTCTGGGCCAGTGAAATGACTGCAACCAGATGACTTCCAGTGCAGCTTAATCTCCTGGGTATTTGAGGACTTAGCAGTGTGGACCAGGGGCTGATCTGGCCATGTGACCCCGTGCTGGCGCTGCAGAAATACCAGAGGAAGTGAATTGTTTGCTTCGAGGCCTGGATCCATGGCCAGCATTGCTTGAAACCTGCCTGGTAAAGTCGCATTGGAGGCTATGCTGGCTACTCCTGAGCAGTGGTGTAGTGAATATTAACCAGTTCAGGTTAGTGGTGCATTTTTAGAGATTTGCTGTTGGACTGAGCTGGTTTGGCTATTTTTTTGTCTCCTGGCAAAGTGGTAGCCGGCAGTGTATCTGATCTGGATGCACTGGAAACATAAAGGAGAAATGAACAGAAATATTTTCCTTTATCTCCTTGCAGTGGGTTCATGAAAGAGTTGTTTCTGGCTTCCTTGTTGAAATCTTAGGTATAGCTCTTCCTACTCCATTTGGAATGGGAATATTGCATAGAATCTTAGAACATGTTCATGGGATTTCCTAATTAAGTTTCAGCTTGCCAAAGTTAACCTGTTTTATAAAGGAGCTGTTTCTGCCTGCTAGAGCAGATTGATCCTGTGAAGGTGTAGGTTAGTTCTGGTTTTAGGTCTGGACTTAAGAGCTGGCACAGCAATTTTAACTTTAAGTGCTATATTTGACTTCAGAGACTCTTCTCTGAGGGCTGGGGATGTTTGCCTGGCACTGAAATAGAACTTCTTACCGACCTGCTGCTTGCAGATCTCTGTTTGTTCTGTCGTTTACTCTGGCTTTTGCTAGGGGCATCTGGACCAGAGGGTCTTGCTGGAGATGCTTAGAGGTGATGCCGTGTCTGGAAACTCTTGAGTTTCCTGGTGGTGTTAAACTTACTTGTTTCAGGTGATCAGCAAGTCCTGTGGAAGACCTCTCAGAGGGAAAGTACACTGGGACTTGGATGTAAAAAAGAGCACCTTCCTCTAGCAAATGTTATTTTGCTACGGGGAAAGTGAAGTTGTGCTTTGGGGACACCCTAAGCAGTTTTCTTCCTGCTGTGGCAGCTGAGGCCAGTCTCGCCAGTGAGCGCTGGGGACCAGAGCGGGGGCCCTGCTCAGCAGTAGTTACCCAGACAGGAGGGCTTTAGCTCGTATCAAATCCCTTGTACAGTGACACAAATGCTTATGATGGTGTGAGGAAAGAATTCCTTGCTTCCCAAAAGATACTGGGCCCTGCTGAGCTGGGCTGGAAGAGGGCTACCTTGGGTGCCCTCACTGTTTGGGCTAATGGAAATGTGAAGGTACTGATAAGAGAACAACCTGGGCCAGCAGTTTTCAGCTGTAAATTCGTCCATGAGTCAGCATCTGCCAGAGCGTCGGCAGCTCAGAGTTATTGGTCTCCGTGCAGTCCCAGCCTTGTTTCCTTAATGCTGGGGCTGGGACCTCTGGGTATGTAAGGAGGGCCTGAATGTGGCAGCTCTGCAAGCTTTGTCCTGTCTTTAGGGCTGAAAAGTGCAGGAGCTGCTCATAATGTTTGATAGGTTGCTAATGAGAGTCTTCTCCATGGAAAAGCTGGCACTGTCAGCAAGGATGTGCATCCTGGGGCATCTATGATCTATACATGGGAGAGGTACTTTGGCACCTGGACCCTGGCCTGGGTTGTGCAGAAATTCACACCTGATGGCTGTAAGGCTGAGCAGCTGTTTGCTAAAATTCGGAATATAGTGCAGGTACCTGGGCAGGTGGTGAAGCCTGGAACAGGTTGTTGGAGCTATTTGCCTTGCCCTTGGGTGAACTTCTGGGTAGGTGACCAGTGGAGCAGAGACCCTTCATCTCATGTGGTGTCTTGTCATTTCTCCAAGTCAAGTCACTTGTGAAGAATTCCTGAGCCTGTGGTGCTTATACTTTGTTCAGGAACAACTGGAGTACTGTAGTTAGACTGGATTATCGTGAAACTCCTTGCTTGGGCAGGCCTGATGAATCTGGAGATCAACCATGAATGTAGTAGCTATAACAGGTGAAAGGACCGTCTTTTTACAACTTAAACTCTTTTAACGGCAGAGCTTGAGGAAGAGACTTTATTCCAGCAGTAAATGCTTGGATCTTAATCTATTCATGGTCCCTGAAGCTTTTCAGTTGTCATCTTCAGGTCAAACTAGATTTATCCTGGCTTGGACTTATGTTGAAGAAGCCCCATTGAGCACTAAGAGGATTACACGTGGTGGAGAAGGGATGGCAGAAGTTCATGACCTTTCACTAATGCTATTGGGGAAGCACGTGTGGAGACACTTTACTGGTCTTACAGTAAGGCCGTGCTGGGATCAGTCCAGCAGCAGCCTGAGCAATGTGAGAGGAGAGACTGATTCAGCACTCCTGGATCCACGCAGTCAGAGTGTTATCCCCTTCTGGGCAGAGCTGGGACTGCTGCTGCAGGTTCAGCTTGCCACACCTAAAGTTGGATCTCTGTAAAGATCAGTTTGCAGCTGATGATAATCCTTGGTGAACTTGGTTGCCTTGTCAAAGCCAGCTGTGTTGGGATGCTCAGGCTGACCACCCCCTGAGGTTTGTGGGTAGCTGCTCCAGGAGCTCCCTGAGCACCAGGCTCAGGGTGTTCTCCCAAACTGTGAGGTACAGTGCAGCGGTGTGAGGAGAGCTGTCATTGTAGAACCTGTCTGGTGGCTTCTGGGACAGTGATGGTGCTGCACAACAGCTGCCTGTCAGGGTGCCTCAGTCCTCTCTGGAGAAAGGCAGAACCTCCTCAGTGCAGGCCTTAACCTGTAGTGGCTTTTAGTGTGATGCTGGAGATGGGAGAGGCAGCATGGCCTTGACAGAGGCAAGAATCAACATCTCCTGCCGGTGCTGCTGGAGCAACTGCCTGTCCTTGAGCAGCTGCTTTGCAAGGAATGTGTTTTTAAAGCTGTTCCGTATATTTATCACCCCTCTGAATAAGAACGTGAACAAGGCCAGTTTCTTAACTGGCTGGTGGTTCGCTTACCAGGCTTTAAAGCTGGGCCTTGCTGGGTGGAAGGTGCTGCTACCTACACCAGCTTTTGAAATCTCCCTGTTCTTTCTATAGGCACAGCTTCCAGCTTAAGTAGAACTGGGAGTAAAGCTCCCACTGGAGCTTTTGCATGCCTGTTGCTGGTTTCAACTGAAGGTAGTGCTTGCTTAAAGGGAACTTTAAAAACAGGTAGGTTACCCCCAAATATCCGAGCAACACTGATCTCTTTCATTAAGCTCTGCTCATTTAACAGCGACAAAGCAGCCATTATTTTGCTCCAACTTGACAGTCCATTGTGTGAAGAAATGGGAGATGCTTAAATGACTTCCTTTGGATGGGAGAGGCTTCAGGTGCCAAGTTCAGTGTAAAGGCTGTTAGTTGTGGCCCATCAGGCTTTAATGACTCTGTGGCTGCTTTATTTAAGGAAAACTGAAGGACAAATGCAAACCCAGACTAGCTGATGACTAAATCGGCTTCCTGTTTGCTCTTAACTGCAGTCAATTAATGATCTATCACTTGTTTAGCCTCCGAAAAGTGTCTCTGATACTGTAATGTAAATTCTTCTGACCTTCCCTGCCTTGCAGCCCCAAGGAAATATTCCAGACAGCGCTGGATGCAGCTGACTTGATGTGCATGGTGTTGGATCAGGGAATAAAATGTTGTAGGATGCAGAGACCCAGAAGGTAGCTCTGCTTACCTGGAGGTCCTGAGGCAGAGTGAGACTATCAGCAGGAGCTAACTTGACACTGGCAGAACCATTCTGCCTGCTCCAAAGAAATGCTGGATGCCAGGTAGACATCCAGAATAGGGAAATTCCACACCTGTGCCCCAGAAGAGGAGCACGCTTGCTGCCCTTGGTCTTGGCCTCTGGATTTAAAGTGTCGCATTGCCAGGTCTTTGCCTCCATAAGCATCATGCTTCTCTGTACTGGAAAGTGGCTCTAGTAATTGGGCTTTGTATTAGATATGCAGGTCAGTGTTCGGCAGAGGAGGCACTTGGCCTAGAGCTCTTGTACTCCGCAGTGGTCACAGACTGGTGGTGTTCCTGAAGATCCAGCAGTTTTCTGATGTGTACTGAGCTCTGTCACTCAGGTTTTAGTGCTGTAATTCTGTGACAGTCTCTGTTACTCTTGGAAGAGGGAGGTAGAGCAGCAAGACTGTTGCAGTGCCTCTTCCTTGGTTTCTGAAGTAGCTGTTTGCCAGCTGCTCAAGTGTTTGTGGTTACGGAATAAGGCAGACTCTTTCATCTGGCTGTGAAACAGGTCATGCAGCAGCAAGTGTCTCCACTTCAGGAACTTTTCAGATTACAGGGGAGATGCTTAGTTGTGTTTCAGAAAAACCTCTTGTAACTAGTAGGTTTATGCCTAACAAGTGCTTTAAGTTCCTGATCTCCACTGCACTTTGGGAATACAATTGGCTCGTCTGACAGCTTTCACTTTGGTATTTGTTTGTCTTGTGTGCAAAAGGCACTCAAGAGGCTTAATTTTCAGGGATGCAGTTTCCAGCCTTTACAACTGGAGGTGTAGAGAGGTGTGAAAGGCAAGCAATGCTGCTGCTGGCAGCTGCCTTCCTATTTGTGATCTGAAGGCTTCTCCCCCTGCCTCTGGCTTCTGCAGATTTGGTTTGGAAGGTCAGCCTTGGTCAGCTCTACTCCATGGAGCGAATCTGGTTTTGCCAGTGAACAGAGCTTACAGCTGAGCTGGGCTTATCCTTCCCTTGCCCTCAACACTTGGGGCCCTCATTCATGGGGGGGGCTTCATCTGTATTCAGGCTCTGGTAGAAACCAGCACGTGGGAGCAAAGGGAGAGCTCTCCTGGCTGTGGAGGTGGTAGGAGTGGCATCTGACTTGGTTCACATTTGCTTAACCATTCTGAGAAAACTCAGAGGAAGAAAAGCCCTGTTTTCTGGATTGTTAGCTGGTCTTCCCAAATCTGGAAGGCTCAAATATCTGAACATCTTTGTGCTAGGTTGAAGCAGCACCTTTCCAGACTGATGGCATGGAGATGCTGCTGCTATGGACTGGGAACTGAATCATGCTCCCTGCTCCTCCTGCTCCCTTAACCCACAGCCTGCCTGTGGATCGCAGCTCCTGCTGCCAGGCCTTGTGGATCCTTCCCGCACAGGCTTAGGCTGTAATTTCCTAAATATTTTCTTGTTTGAAGTGCCTGGTTGGTGCAGCCATGCTGCATACCAGATCAGGGGAGCGAGCCAGGCTTAAAGCTAACTCCCTGTGGCTTGGTTTTAACCAGATGAGCTCCCCAGCCCAGCTTCCTGTGTGGAAACTCACCTGCCTAAAGTGGTGTGAGTGGGGAGGGTGGACTGGGGTGGGGACAGGGGCTGGGGCTGTGGGAGCTGTCCTTGCCTGCAGGTGAGAGCTGAGCTCTGGAGATCCTCACCTTTAAGAGCCTTTGGAATGTCTTAAATCCAGGGCTGACAGTTAAAGTCTGGAAAATGCAGCTTTCCATGTGGGCGGTGGTGTGGAAAGCTGTCCTGCCTGTGCTGTGGTGCGGCCTGGCTCCAGGGATCTCCTGGACAGGCAGGAGGGAGTCACTCAGGAGAGATACTTGCTCCAAGGCCAGCGAGGGAGTGTTTTATTAAGGACTTTGTTCTCATGATGCTGTTGAAATCAAACCCAACCGGCTTGGGAGGCAGGACCTCAGTCTCTCCCAGACGCTCGGGCACGGGCCCAGCGCAGTGCTGCTCCCTCTGCCAGGATGGTTGGCTTCCAGGGGCAACTCCAGGGAAAAATCCAGGTTGGGAAGGCTTGTGCTGGTGGTTGGTGCTTGGAAAAATCTGCAGTAAAGCATTTGGGCTGGGCTGTGTCAGGTTGCAAAGTGAAATTATTTAGTATTTGGTAGACATTTAGTTATGAATAACTTGAGGTTATGACTCTTTAGACTGAATTTTTGTCAGAGATCTAATTCTTCCTGCTCTAGTATCTGATTAGTTTTGTCTGCCTACTGCAATTGATTGCTTTGTAACAAATCTCCAGACTCTTGACTTTAAAAAATAACTAGTCCAGAAATCTGTTTAAGTTCTCTTTGTTTTTTTAAGTTGATGTTTTGCCTGGATGACCTGTATGTATCTTTCAGCCTGGCTGGGAGTGTTAAAGGGGAAGCAGCTTGGGCTGGCTGTTGGCTTCCAGTGAGAAAAGGTCTAATTAAAAACTGCTGGTTATCTGAGTGGATTCTGCTCTGTGCTTCTGCAGTTAGAGCTGTAACTGGATTGCAGGGAGTTTGTTTTTAATGTGAATTGAAGTAATCAGAGGGAATCATGGATCTTTTACTTGAATCTGATTTGGTTCGATTAAACAAAACAGCTTATTTCCTGAAAAATGCGGATAGTGAGAGGAAACGTGGCTGGATGCTGCGGAGTGAGCGCTTCCTGTCACAGATAAATTTATTCCCTGTTTTCCTTACTTCTTCAGTCATGGGTTTCATCCAAGCTGTTGGGATTCAAGTTGTGCTGTGTGTTGCTGCTCTGTGTCCATGCTTCCCAGAAGATGAAGCTTGATGGGAATTATTCTTCCGAGACCTAGCAAGATCCCTGGTCCCCAAAGGGAAGGGAGTCTCCTGCTGCCAGGGATCTGTGCACAGCACTTGTGCATTTTCATAAAGGCAGGAATGTTACATATTCATATGGACAAGTTATGGTTGCTGTGGGAACTGAGTTGGCTGAGCATTGTGCCTTGATCCTCTCCTCCCTGTGTTAGAGATGTCCAAAACAAGCAATCAAAAAACTATCTGGGAAGAATTCATGCAGTGAAATACCATGCTGGAGATGCAGCGTGGTGCTGTCAGAGGAATAGATGCTGTTACAGGTGCTTGGTAGTAATGTGACTGAATTGGCACTACAGCTTGTACTAGTACTACTAGGAGTAGGAAACACCCCGGTGGATGCTATCCTGGTGGAGTGCTGTGGAGGAGGCTGCAGCTGGGAGGGGGGAAGGTGATGTGTTGCCAGCAGGGTTATGGTTTTAGCCGCTCTGATCCTGCCTTTGGTGCCACAGTCCCCTCACTGGGGTCTGGGGATGCCGGTGCTCCCAAATTGCTGTGGGGTGAAGGCAAGGGTCCCTCCTCTGGTGGCAGCAGCAGCCTGTGTCACACGTAGGTTACCCAGCTGCCACCAGCCTTTGCCTGGGCTTTGCTCACGGGCATCCGAGTGGCACGGGATGTGGATGTGGAAAAGGAGGCCAGGAATGCTGTCGGGCTGTCTGGGGTGGCTGGGGCTGCACGTGAGGGATAACGTGACAGGCTGGAGCGACTGCAGTGCCCGCGGAAGAGCCGGGAGCGGTGTGTGGAGCGAGGTGTACATCTGATGGCACAGTGGGAGGCTGTGGGGGCAGGGGGAGGAGGAGGAGACAGCTGCTGCTGCTTGGGAGTTGGCTTATAAATGCCCTCTGACTCAGATTTCGGGTAGCACAGCTGAGCATCTTGTGGTTTCACCAGCCCCCAGATCCCTGCGTTAAACTGGAATTCTCAGACTATGAACCTGCTGTGTTTCCTTAGGCTGTTGGCACGGGCTTAAACCAAGGCGAGAATCCGGCGTCTCCAGTACCGTAGGCTTGTGAACACCCTGCAGGGGAGGGGAGGGCTGGGAAAGGGGGGACCAGGCGGGCGGAAGGTAAACAGGCCATGAAAAATTCCTGATGTGAAGTGGGTCTGCTAGGTTCTCTTCCTCCTGTACCAATGGGATGTGCCCACTCGGGCTGGACCAGAGATAATGGGCTGCTCTCCGGGTAGTGGGGGTTGAAGGTTATTCTTGTTACTCAGGGATAAACAATGCCGAGTCAGTGAGAGGCACAGTGGCCAGGCTCAACCAAACAGATTATGCCAGCAGAATTGCGAAGCTTTGCATCGGCTCTGAATCGGAGCCAGCAGCTGGAGGCTGGCCAGGACTAAAGTGTTTTTGGGTTTTGTGGGTGGAGGGAGGCGGGGACAGGAGAGCTGGGTAGCACTAAAACTAACTGTGCTCTGTCGCTGCTGCTCTCGTCGTTGCTGGGGGGTTTACTGCCTCCAGCCTGGTGTCTGCTGTGCTGAGGAGCCCTGCTTTGTGCTGCCTGCCTCACCTGATTTACTGGAACTGCTCCTCTTTCCTCCTGCTACTGTCTTGTCTGTCAAGGGAAATCTTATCCTTTCTTCTTACCTTTATTTTGTAAGAGCTGATGCAGTTCTCTTGCATGGCTGAGTGACGTCACTGTCAGCACAGTAAGCATCAGCAGCCTGGTCACATGCTGACCCAGTCAGTAATGCAGACGGGATAGGAAGGTGGAGGGGCAGAGGGGGGTGGGGGGCTGGATTCTGGACATATGGTAGCCCTCCCTTTTGGGGTGCAACTGCTGGTTGCAGGAGCCGTGGCTTCAGAGCAGCACGAGACCTGGCTCGGGGCTTAACGCTTTGGAAAACTCCTGCTTTAAAAAGAAAAAAGCAGCCCTGAACTCTCAAGCTTCTGTTTGTTCTCCATCTGAGCAGACATCCAGGACTCTGAAGAAGCAGTGGCAAGCAGGATGCTCTTCCCTACATCCACGCAAGAGTCTTCCCGTGGCCTCCCAGACACCAACGATCTGTGCCTTGGCCTGCAGTCCCTCAACCTGACAGGGTGGGACAGACCCTGGAGCACCCAGGACTCTGATGCTGCAGCACAAACCAGCACACAGTCCGGTGAGTCTGCTGATACACGCAGCAACAGTTGTTGGATTCTGTGTATGTTTCTGGCTGGTTTCAAGCTAACGTGGAGTGATGTGCTTGTGTAACAGGGTGCTGGTGGGGGCTAATGGGGGCTTCTCAACCCGCGGTGCTTGTGTAATGTGACAGCTGAGTTGGGGAGGCTGTGGCTGCCTCTGCCACAGCCCCCTCTGCTCTGCTGTCAGCTCACTGCAGGTGAGAAGTGCCTGGGGTTGTTTTGCTCGGAGCCGTAACGCTGCTAGAGGAATAAACCTCACCAGGAGAGGAGAAATCCTCTTGCTGTGTTTGGAGTGGGTGGGGGGTGTGGTGTCAGGAGGCTGAACACTCTGGGTAGGAGTGAGGCTGAACTTCGCTCCGGCAGCCTGAGGAAATCCCTGGTGGCAGGCAGCTCTGCAGGTGCGGGGGGATGTGCTTGCAGAGGGCCCCCTGTGCCTGACTGCCAAAGTCCCAGCAGCTCCGCTCACCCAACTCTGCCATGGGGTGTGGTACAGCCGGCACCTGACAACTTCAGCCAGCAGCCCGCCGCCTGGGTGGGAGACTTGGAGGGATCCTTCTCCACTCCCACGCTCAACTAGAAATAGCAGGCTGTGCTTGGCAGTGGGCTGCAGGAGATGCAGTGGAATGGCTTCTTGTTTTAACTCTTCTGGTCCAGCATAAACCTATGTGATGGTCAGGGTGTGGACTTGCAGCCACGCACTGCTGGCTGGTGTGCCCTTCCCCCTCTATCCTCTCCAGTCTGCTTGTGCAGCTGGGATTGGCTGGGGAATTCCTGGGGTGCTGGGTGCCTCCCTTGGAGTGATGTGTGGGGTCCAGTTAACTGTTTGAGACACCCAACCTTCCCTATAAAATCCCAGGAGAAAGGGGTGCTGCATGCACGAACTTACAGCATCCTCTCGGCCTGGTGTGGGAGCAGAGGGGTAAAACAGGGGAGAGTTCACTTGCTAGCCTCTGAGGCGTGTAAAAACCAGTTTCACAAACGGTGGTGTGTTCGTTCAAGTATCAGTCCGTGGAAAGATCTAGTGCTTTGGCAGAGTTTGTACAAGTACAGCCTGGTTGCTACAGAAACTCATCCCTTTATAGCAGCACGCTGCTGCTTTGTTAAAAGGGGAGTGCATCGCTGCGCAGACTTGGGTGACACAGAGGCCCCAGCCATGGAATTGGTGCTGACAGGAATATAGATAGCTTCTGGGGGGGGGCTGGGCAGCAGGGTTTGCCCGTGTAGATGTTTGGAGGGGCAAGGGATGCTGTCCTGAGCATAGGAAGAGCTTCTGGGACACAGCCCTGAGTTGCTGCATGAGTTGTAAAACAGCGAAAAAAGAAAGCACTAGTGGGGTAGCAGAGTTTGAACAGCTCAATCTGCACAGCTCGCTCGAGTTTCTGCATCTAATTTCCACAAGACTTGGCATGTGGGGCCTGGCATGGGCACTTGGGGTCTGCCTGCAGCCTGGCTGTGGTAGCATTATTAAGCCTCGCTCTGCTCCAGTTAGAAAGCCTCCACATGGTCCTGTGGGCTTCCCCTAATGAACCAGGGAATACCACACACTCCTGCCTGTACTTTCGTTGCCAGCTGAGACCTTGAAGGAGGAAGGAGAAACAAGTTGTTAGTGTGCAGTGGGCTGGCCAGGTGCCTCAGAGCTCTGCTCTGAGTCCCTTCTGGCTGTTGGCAGACTGGAGCCCTGCTGGTCTCTGTGTCACAGGGTCTTAAATGGATGAAGAGCACACTTGGAGCAGGTGACATCCCCAGAGTGACCCTGCTGCTCACAGCCCTGGCACTGGGCTTGGCGCGCATCATGCTGCGGAGCGAGGCTGTCGCACATGGAGGCGGCTGCTCGGTGCGGATGTCCCGGCTCCACCTGCTCCTCTGTAGCCATCTCCAGGGCTCTCTTGGCCGGCTTCCTGCCAGCCTGCCTTGGCAGAGGCGTGGATGTCTCCGCAGTGCTCCGGCAGGCAGGCGAGCAGTGCTGGCATGAGCCCGGGGCAGGCTCTGCGCCGCGCAGGTTGGGTGGTGGGGCTGGCACGGCCGTGCTGGTGGTGGGAACTTATTGCCAAGGGGGTGGAAGGGCTGCTGGTTTTAGGAGGGAGCTTGAGTTGGAGAGGATTTGAAGGTGCTCTGGTGACCTCCCTGCTCACAGAGGGTGTATCTGGTGTCAGGTGCCCCCACTGACTGCAGTGCATTGTGCTGGAGCTCCTGCCTGCCGCAGAGGCCTGGGAAGAGCTGTGGAAAGGATCTTGCCTGAGGCACAGCCCTGGGCTGCGATGGTCTGTGCCCACTGGGTGGTTGTGAGAAGTGTGGTAACAGCTGGTGGAAGATGGCACCCAGTGCTCTCTGGAGAGGCCTGTTTCCTCACTTCTCACTCCTGGTATTCCCATTGGTACAGAAAGAGGGGATGGCTGGGATGTGAGGCCTGCCCAAGTGCAGCTGTACTGCTTGTAGTGAACAGCCTCTGGCCTTCGGTGGCTGTGCAGAGGGTCCAGTGCCCTGTGGCTGGGGGTGTTGTGATCCTGAGACAATATTCTCCCTCTCACTCCCACACTCCCTTCCCAGGTGAGCAGCAGCTGGACCAGGAGTGCTCCATGGTCTGGGCTGCTGTTAGTCTCCTGCTCTGAGAGTTGTGAGGATGTTGTATACTGGCTGGGGAGGTGGAAGGCTGATCCTGTGCACAGCTTTGTATTGCTTCAGCCACTCACAGCTCCCATCTCTGTGGGGCCTTAGCCCTTCCTCAGGGCCCTGGAGTGGCGCTGAAGTTCCTTGGCAGCAGAGAGCTTGTAGTTCAGGAGCACCTTCTGAAAGGTTGTGGAGCACTCCGGGTGGCGGAGAATCGTCCTGTGCCTGAAAGCTGTGTGGATCCGAGGTGCTGGCGCTTCCAGGTGGCCTGTCCGTGCTGTGATGGAAAGAGGGAGGATACAGAAAGGATGCTGCTGTGTCTGAGTGCTGCTGAGGCCTAGGAGGCTGCAGCTGGCCCAGCCCACAGGGCTGGGATCTCCATCCGGGTGTCCTGTGGGCAGGTGAGGCTGCGGCAGTGCTGGGCTGTGGCTGGGCATGGGGGAGGGCTGGCACTGCCAAGCAAAGCTGTTGTGCCGCTGGCACCCAAGCGTTTGGAAGGTTCCAGCAGTGACTCAGCTGTGCGGACCCACAGGGAGGTGGCTGGAAGGGTGGAAATGCAACAAAAAAAGCTAACAATCAGGCTAAAAATATTGCTGATGTGGTCCCCTGCAGTGCTGTGCTTGAGTACTGATGAGCTGGGACCTCCTCTCCTCTGCGTAGTCCCTGCCAGCACGGAGCTTCCTCAGCCTGGGAAGGACCTTTGGCTGCAAAGCCTTCTGGTGTCACCTTGTGCTCCCAGGGCGTTGTCGCCACACAGCTTGATGCAGTAGGAGCAGATGCCTGCTGATTATAGGTCGGAGTGCAGTGGGGCTGGTTTGTATGCCCCAATCCTGCCTACACCCCCTGTTCTCGAAGGGCTTCTGAGCCCCTTGCACACAGACAGGGTTATTTGTGAGGAGTTTTCCTTCTGCACCTGGCCTGTAATGAACTGAGGTCATGTGCTGAGCCCTAGGGAGCGTGCCGGGGCACTGCTGGCCCCTGGTGCCTGGAGAGGCTCTCTGGAGGCAGTGGCTGCTGCAGGCTCGAGCTGCTGGCACTTCCTGGCTGTAGGATTGAACTGCTGTCTCACAGCAGGCAAAGCGTCTCAAACCCTCTGCTGCCACTAGATCTGTCAGGCTGGAAATACTTCAGCAAGTCCCAGCAACCTGCTCTGTGGCCTGGGGAGGGACTTCTGCAGGAAACTGGCCTTGAACACTTCCAGTCCTGCCATTCCTGGCTGTATGTCTTGAGGCAGTGTTTCCCTGTCTTTATTCTCACAGTAGGCGGACACGTGTGTAGAGATCTCTGAGTTCAGAGGCAAGGAGGGGTTAAGAGGCAGCGGAGATGGGACTGCCCTTGATGGTATCCTTTACCTTTGCTGCCCTATTTCTCAAGGGCTGCAAGCAAATGGAGTCTCAATCCAATTTTTGCCTGGAGACCAGCAGCGCACAGCAGATCCGTGTGCAGATTTTGGGTCTCCCTGCCTGGCTTTCAGCCTGTGTGCCAGCTACTTGGTCTGGCTGGTCTGTCCTGCCCTACATTGGGAGCTGTCCCTATGTGGGACAGCAGACTTGCCCACTGGGATATCATCCTAAAACCAGTCTGTTAACATGAAGTCTGCAATGCTAACCTGAGAGTGTTTTTAGCAGGATCAAGTCTTCTGGAGAGGATATTGGCCTCTCTAGGTGGGCCCAGCAGGCGAGCTCTTCCTGATGGTATCTGGTGGAGCACCTTGCTGTATCTGCCTCTCTGCTTGTTTGACCCTAAAGCTGCTAGTGCAGCAACAGATTTGAGCTTTTCCTTTTTCCTGCTCTTGAGACTGCAGCTCCAGCCTCATCTGTGCCCTCTGCGGGGTGGCTGCTGCTGTCTGATTCTCCAGCCTGCAAGGTTGCAGCTCCTGTCACTCTGGTTCTGGGGAAATGGCCCGTGGTAGGAAAATGCTGCTGAATCTTCCCAGCCCTTGGCTCTTCTGCTTCTCAGAGCACAGCAACTCATTTTTGCAATAAGCTTGCTTATCTGTAGTGGCTTAAAATCTGCCAGGCTGGAGCTGTGGGCAGTCTGTCGTGCGTTGCCTGGCAGATAGCGGAGGCCTCGGAGCACGAATCTCTCTGAAGTCTTCAAGGCAAAACCCTGTCTGAAGGATGAAAGAAAAGACCTGTTGCACAGGAAGAACGGTTGTTGTCGTGGACTCCTTGCCTTCCTTGATAACAGCAGGAGGGATTCATAAGTTGCCACCTGAGGTCAGGCTGTTTACAGAGTGTCCTCAAATGCTGTGTGTGGTGGAGGGCAGCTGAGCCCCCCAGGGGAGAGTTGCTGCTCAGCCTGGGGTGGCTGTTAATAAATACAGCATGGCAGTCACTGGCTTTCCTCGAGCTGCTGGTTTGAGTGCTTGGATGCAGAGCTTGGGGCAGAGGATTTGGGTCTCCAGTTTTCCATCTGTTTAATTTGCTGCTCGGCTAACCCATGCCAAGCTCCATAGAGCTCTCCCTTGTGCATAGCTAGGTCTCTCCCTCCTGTTTTTCCTGCTGTCTTTTGGACAAGTGGCTTCAGAAGATCTAGGTGTGCCCTCAGCTCCTATGTATTCCTGCTTAGCTGTGTGTAAATCCTTCTCCTTATGTTAGAGGAAGATTTCAGAGGCTCATCCTGATGGAGAGCTCAGTGTCTGGACAGCACTAGCTTGGCATCAGAGTATCCAAGGATGATTTTTCCTGCTCTGTAGTGAAAGGGGTGTTTTGAGTGTGGGGGGGAGAGCACTTCACCTGAGTGAGACTTGCTCCTGTCTCAGCCCAAGTATGCCTAGAAAACTCAGTAAAAGGTTCCTTTGTGCTGCTGGTGGTGCATCTCCTGGGATGAGGAGGGAAGGGCCACTCCTGCTGACCTTGGACCTGTGCCTGGTTCAGGAAAATAACTATCCAGAGTTTTGGTGGTGGTCCTGAATTACATGTTCTTGGTGTCCTTTGTCCCCTTGAAAGGAGGACAGGCTTTCCCAGCAGCCTGGTTCTTTGGGAGCAGCTTGCCGATGTTCAGAGTGTAGTAATGGAAGCACAAATGTGGTGGTGCTTCCTGTGTGAAGGTTGTGGATGACAAGGGCACAAAGCTGGGAGCTGGTTTGACTCTCCTGATCTCCTGCTTGGTGCTGGTATTCCAGGAGTACTCAAGACAGCCTTACTAAAAGCTTGTGCTATCTTAGTGCTTGTAGGGCTTTTCAAAGGACTTACTTGATGCGGGTACTTAATGGGCACTTGTTCCTTGAACGTGTTTCCATAAGAGCTGCTCACGCTCTGTGGGCTGATTCCTTAGTGCTTGGCTCCAGCCAGCTGTGCTGGGGAGTGGGAAGCAGGGAAGCACTTAATAGATGCACGCTGCTCATGTGGCAGCGGTATTTGATCCTTAACAGAATAAAATATGTATCAAATAAGTAAAAGAAGTATCAAACTTGAGTTTGCAGTTGTTTTCTAGTGGAAGTTGCTCTTAATACAACTCCTAAAGCTTCCATTTGAGCAGCTTCTCCTAAAACAGATTTATTTTTGTCTGCGCTGATGCTGTAAAACAGAAGATGCAAGTAGAGGAGTAACTGGAACAGGAACCCAACCAGTGTCTCCGCTTGTATCCAGCCAGAACTGAAGTGGGTCAGGGCAGCTCCAGTCCTGTGCTGGAGGCAGCTTGTGGGAGCAGGCATGTACCACCCAAAACCCTCTCCTTGGCTTCTGTCAGGGAGGAGTGTTTGATTGTGGCCTTTGGAGCAGCCCTGTGACAGTGTCCAGTGGTGGTTTGGAAAACATTTCTCTTCGCTCACGCTGGAAGTGAGCCTCAACAGGCGTGTTTCCCTTCCAAGGAGAGCACTGGAGCTGCTGTTTGGTGGGTCTGAACTGCCCCAGGCAATTCCTGGCTTAGTCTTTCCTGTGATTGATATTGGAGGTAGCAGCAGGGAGGGTGGTTTAGTGTGTGCAAGCCCTGGCCTGGGGTAAGATTCATCCCCAAGATTGCACCAGTCAGATGGGAGATGAAGAGGTTTTCTTCCAGCCCTTGCACCGCTGTGTGTCTAAGCAATGGATGTGCTGATTCCTTGCTGGGCAGAGCTGACCCAAAAGGCTCTGCTGCAGCTCCATCAGGAGTGTGGGAGCTCTCTAGAAGAGGCCTTGAATCTGTCTTTTACTCAGTGCCTTCAGTGGAAACTCCCCAGCATGTGTTGGCCTGAGTGCTTCCACATGGAGCTGGGTAGGGAACAGCTTTTGGGCTTGCTGTCCCAGTGTGCCTCTAGCAGAGGGGGTGCCTGCTGTTCCCCTTCCCCAGCTCTGGTGGGACAGGCCCAGAATTCAGCATCCCCTGCTGCCTTGGGCCTGAGGTTTGTCCCTGGTGCTGTGTGGTACCTGGGCACAGTGATCACCAGGCCCTGGTGTGTGACCTGTCATTCCATTGTCACCAGGGCCAGGCCAAGGAGCTGGTGGAGAGCATCTGGCCTGTTAGCACAGCTGAAGTCCCTCCAGCTGACTTTCACTGGGGACTGTGTGCGGAGCTGCTGTAAGAGGGCTTGTGGGCCCTCTGCAGTACTCTTGGCAGGCTGGGGTTTTTAGGGTAGCTCCAGTTGGAAGGGTCCTCTTGAGGTTATCCAGTCCTACCCTTGCTCAGAGCAGGGCAGGAAAGCTGCTGGAGGTGGAAGAAATAATGTAGCCCGAGGGGCTCCAGAAACTAATTCTGCCTTGGTGTTCCCACAAAAATGTCCTTTTAAGTGGGCACCTCCCCTGAGCTGGCTCGGAAATGATCCCCTTCCAAAGGGTGCTGTGGTCCTTGAACTGTCACTGCACAGAGGCTGAGTGGTGCTGCTGTAGGGCTGGGGCACTGGGCGGGGCACCTCCAGCCAGGGTGGCACCTTGTGTCCACATCTCCCAGCTCACTCCCCCTCTGCCTGGTCCCTCAGGCAATGGCAAACCAGCTGAATCACAGGTGCTGTCTGCGCTGCTGCCAGTGCAGAGGCTGCTCTCTGGCACAGCAGCTGGTGCTATGCATTTGAGATGGCCATAGGGACGTGTCCGCTCCCTCCTTGCCCCTCTGCCTGGTTTTCTCCCCAAGAGTATGGAGGGAAGGTGAGGCAAACTCCCAAGCTGTGATGCTAAGGGGTGCAGACCTCTGGAAGGTAACTGGGAATCTGCAGGCATCACTGGTGGGGTTTGGGAGTGCCAGTCTAGCAGTGGCTCTATGCCAGCTGAAGGCCTCGGTAAGGCTTGTGTGCCATTTCCCGAAGAAAATTGAGTTTGGGACTAAAGTCTCTTTTTTTCCAGTTGTTCTTCCTTCACTGCAGCCTGCAGAGGGGTCTGGCCAACAGCCTGCTCCTCTCGAGAGAGCCCCCCTGCTAAAGGTGGTATCCTGGCCTTGACACCCCCAAACTGTGATGCAGCTGAGGATGAGTCACTCACCCTTGTTATCACATCAGGTAACACACACAGCCAAGTTTGCACCTAAGTGTTGCGGCAGATAATTGAGAGAAGTTTGGTACTTAAATATAGAAGTGTTTGTTCTTGAGGCTTGCAAAGCTGGAGCTTGTTGTGCAGAATTTGACCTGAATATGCTGGCTTTTAAATCTCCCTGGGACTGATACATGTTAAAACCTGCTGTACTTCAGTGTTCTGATCTTTTTAAAGACAGCTGCGATTGTGGCAGCCTGCTTAGCAAATGCAATTACTTGGCCACTTGTAATCCTGAATTGCATTTTAGCTGTCTTTCTGATTTTTGTATTTACCTTGGGCAGCTGTTTTCCCTTCCTAGAAACACACAGGAGTAAATTCCCTGCCTCGGGAAGCTGTGAGCCTTGTTGTCAGCTGGGTCCTTCTCTCAGTGCCGGCGGAGGACCAGTGCTCTCAGATGCTAATGCAATAATCTTCTGCGTGTTCCCAGTTACACTGCTGTTTCCATTTTTCAGGGCAAGTGACTTACCATCTTGGTGCCAGAACCAAGAATAGACCTCAGGTGTCCTGACTCTAATTCTGTGGTTCAGCTGTGGGATCATGCTGCCTTTTTTTTTTATTCCCCTGCCCTCTTCTTAGCAAACCAGAAATAGCTGCCCGAATATCCTCAGTTCTTCTTTGCCCCAAATGAAGAATCTGTGAGGGCAGAGGTGCCTCTTTTGTAGTTCAGAAGAAAAAGGGCTGTGCTGTAGGTCCTATTTAGATGGTGCTTGCCGCTGGTTTGATTACATCTGCAGTTCTGGGAGCTGCTATTCTCCAGAGCTGATAGTTGGCTCAAGATTATTGGGGCTTCTGTGGTGATACAGCCTGGGGAGGATTGTGTGCCTTGGACTTTGTGTGGTTCCTGTCATAACAGCAGTGACAGTTTTTTTTCAGTGGAGTAATGGGAATATAATGAAAATGGGAAGATTTGAGTTGGGTAGATCCTCTGGAGGTGTCCAGTGTGCTGCTCAGGTGAGCTCCAAGTGTCTAAGGGCACAGTTCCTCTCCACCTCTGGGCCTTGTCCCATGGCTGCTCCACTTAAGAGGAAGAAATTCTTGTGCCACTGCTCTTGTTGCAGCTTTTCCTTGGTTTTATTGTGCCCCTGTAAGAGTTTGGTAATCTAGTAAGAGTTTGAGAATCTAGTGTCTGCCTTCCCTATGCCAAGCAAAGCCTGTCCCTGTCCTGTGTGCCCCAGCCCCACATCTGCCACTGCAGCTGGCCGTGGTTCAGTCAATGGCCCTGTGTGGGCTCCTCACAGGCAGCTCTAGGTCCCACGGCTGCAGGCAAGAAATGCTAAAATTTAGGATTAGACTGGAATGTTGGTTACCCCCTCCCTGCCATTAGCTTTGAGCTGCTTGGTGCTTGTGTGTGAGGAGGGTAAGTTCACCCTGGCAGCATGTCTGGCTGTGTCACTGCTGGGCTACAGCTGTAGGAGGTGGTTGAGGTGCCCATTTGCTTTTCAGACATGCAGATGTTTCTCTTGCCGTGGAGTTTCTTAGTGTCTGTAGGAGGTGCTGCTTTTTGGCTGACTAAAACGTTCAGCTTGCTCCCATCCCACCAGGGCAGAGCTTGGCTGGGTGGTAAAAACTGCAAACGAGCTGTTTTTCTGGAATTGCAGCAGGCTATTGTTTAGGACATTAGCTTTCTTTTTTTAACTTTACTAGCTTATTTGATGCACGACAAAAGAAAGTGCACTGTATTCAGTCTCCAGGGCCTCAGTCACACTGCTTCTCTTCTCTGCTGCCCTGTCCCAAATGTGTATATGGTGCTGCAGCCTCTGGGCTGGCAGGTGTTACTGAAACCTGGCTCTTCTGCCTTATTTCTCCTGGTAAGAGCATTTCTTTTGATCTCTGTGGGGAGATCCAGGCAGAAGGGTGGACTTCCAGCCTACATAGTAGTTGGTGGATGCAGGGGGAGGTCTTAGTAGCTTGCTGTCCTTCTTGTGCTGAGTAATCTCGGAGCAGATAAACTTCTGGAGACACCTGTGTCCCTCTGCCCAACCTTGCTGGGGGTGCCAGCCTGCAGAGGTGACCCTCTGAAGGCCTTGCTCAGACAAGTCCTGGACTCTTTCAAAGTAGACTTTTTCCAGCCTTGCAGTGAGATTCTAAAGGCTGGAACACATCTCCAGAGCATAACTTCCAAAGGTATGTGTGCTCCCTTGGCCCTGGGGCTGCGGCCAGCACGGTGTCGAGCTGCCTGTGCACGGAGCCCGTGGGTGCCAGACGTGGCTGGCAGCTCAAGGACCAGGCCTGGCACGCTGCTCCTGCAACAGGAGTTCCTTGGCCCACTCTCCATGTGTCTCCAGGCTCCGAGGGGTGCAGCCCTGTGGCAAATGCTGTTCTCAGCCATGGGGGAGCTCCCACTGATGTTCTGAGTGTGGAGAAAGAATTTGAATGGAAGGACCTGGGCAGCTGCTGGAGGAGAGGGATTTTTGCCCTGGGCAAGACTCAGTTTCTGGATAATTTGACTAGCTGGTGCACCAGGGAGTGAAGAGCATCAGCACTGACCTCATATGGAGGTGTCTGGGTGGTCAGCACTGACCTCATATGTTGTCTGGGTGGTCTCCCTCAGAGCTGAGCTGAAGCATTTTTTTCAAAGGGCAGTGTGGAGGTGGCTGAGGTTCTGGTCAGCTCTGTCCATCAGGAGTAAACTCAGTGGGTGCGCCGTGTGAAATGTCTGGATGTGGCACTTGGTGCTCTGGTCTAGCTGGCAAGGTGGTGATTGGTCAAAGGTTGAACTCCATTTTGGAGATCTTTTCCAACCAAAATGATTCTGTTGCTCTTAAAGTGTTATCCAAGGCAATAAAATGTCATTTGTCATCAGCATAGTGGTTATTTTCTCAGAGCCTGTCTTTCCCTGAGCTGCCAGCACCAGCAATCCTTGAGGTTCATCTTTACATTCATCTCTTACAGAATGGGTGTGGGCAAAGCTACCAGGAAGGTCTACATATCAAATGGCTGTAAATTACAGTGTGCAGGGAAAAGAACTGTGTGCTCCGAGGTCCTGGGCAGGTGCTGGAAGTCTTAAATTGTGTGTCTTAACCAGTGGGTGGAATAGTAAAAGCTGTTCTCAGTGCTTGGATTGGACATCTTGCTGTTGGGGCACTTTGCCAAGGTGTGCTGTGAATTGCAGCTTGTGCTGGTGGAGTGATCTGCTTGAGACAGGGTAAACTCAGAATAAATGTGGTAGGTCAGTGGCTGGTAACAGGATTTAAAGGATAATTTGGGGTCTACAGGTACAGTTGATATCAGGAGTTGAAACCACCTCAGTGGGCTCAGTGCAGCTGCTTGTTTCTGTCAAGTGTCTGGCTCAGGTACGATGGGTCCGAGAGTCTCGTGCGTGCTCCCTTGGGCATCTTCAGGGGCCCTGGGATGATGCAGGAATAAAGGTGTATCCACCAGCTGTTACTAGGGAAAGCTCAGCTAAGGAGGAGGAGTAGTTTGAAAAATGCTCCTTTTCCAGGGTGTGGCCTGCGTGGCCCGGACCTGGCAGTGCCATGTGGTGTCACGGCTGTTCCACAGAGCTCAAACCTGCCAGTGCTGGGCTGGCGTGCCCAGAGATGGAGCAGAGCGCGCTGGCTCCGCTTCAGGCATTAGAGCTGCAGCAGTGAGTCAAAAGTCAGTGCCTAGTTTCTATTAAAAGCTCCTGTTCTGCTGTCCCCTGCAGAGGAGTGCTGCCATGTGCCTCCTGTGCTGCACTGAGCGGGGGCAGGAAAAGTTCCAGAAGCTCTTGGTGTGCGAGTGGTGAATGGGAGTCACGTTGACCCCTGAGTTAAAATTCCCCCTCTAGGTGTGAAAAGTACTTCTTTGCACTCGTGTTCTTTTCTTACCCTAAGTAGTTCCATGATATTTGCTTTTTCAGTTTGGGACTTCCATGGATGCTCTTGACTCCAGGAATTGCTGATGCACCTTGCATGTGCATTGGGAATGATTTTTCCCTTACATGAGCTGGCTGCTTGGGAGGGGAGACAAGGCCAACTTCTCATGAAGAACTGTGGCCCCGACACTTTGAAGGCTCTTTTTAGGTGGGCAGCCTGTGTTGGGCTCTTGTGCCCCATTCCCCAGGAGGGGTTTGATGGGTTGGAGCAGGGAATTAGAGCAGGATGCCTTTGGAGATGGTGCTGAGGAATGAGATCTGGGTGTCTCATGCTGGTGTTTCCTAGGCTACCTGCACAGCCTGGCATCAGGGCACGCAGCCTGGTCACTGAGCAAGAATAAAAGAGGAAATGCCGCGTTTGGCTTGTGGCTTTTCCTCGCAATGTCCCTGTGAGCAGCTGTGGGTACCAGGTGAAGCTGAGTCAGGCTCACTGATGTGATGTGGGGTTCTCCACAAGCTCAGCGTGTCCTGCAGAGTGTGTAATCAAGTGCTGCCTCTGCAGAGCTGTCAGCTGCTGGAGTGGATGGAATCCATCCGTGTTAACAGCAGGATGTTAGCGCTTCCAGGACATGAGGTTAGGATTGGGGCAGTTGAAGCTGGCAGGACTTCGTGTGGTGGTAAATGCCCAGACAGTAGATCCATTTAGAGGCCAGTAATCCTGACACTTGAATGTGCTCATACTGGCCTTACTGGTTTTGTAGCTGCTGTGAGAGCTGAGAAATCTTGGGAGAAATGGTGGCAGAAATGAGGGTGACATAAATGGGGCAGAGCACCTGGACCTTGTAATGCCACTGGGAGCTCCCAATGAGCCCCAAACTCTTGCATCCCATATGGAGTGCTTGTCCCGCATCTCTGCTAGCCAGGAGATGAGAGGCAGGACAGCGTTGTCTGGTAGCAGTTTGCCTGGCAGTAGCTGCTCCCAGTCTCTGGAATGCTGCGCAGCTGGGGTCAGCACAGGGCTGCCGGCGTTCCAAACCCACGGTCCTCACTGGCTGGAGAGGAGGAGGAGGATGTCAGCGCGGGAGCATTTGTTGGCAGCAAGGCTTGGGCTGTGGGATCAGCTGCTTTGCTTTGCCTCTTGTGCTGTTTAGTGACTAATCAGATTTTGGAGCCTGTCGGACAGATTCAGCTGTCTCCCCGGAACAATACGCTGGCTGTATTTTTAAACACATCACGTGGCTTCAGAGAAGTCGGCAGAGCAGGGAGTGCGGCTTGCTGGGGCTGGGAGATGCTGTGCCCTGCTCGGAGGTGTGACTAGGAGGGAGCATCTCCTCCTCGGCTGTGCCACATTCCCTTGGTCCCAGGGCTGCTGCTGCCCAGGCTCTGCCCAGGTAAGGACTGCTGGGCTGGCCAGTATTTTCCTGTGGCTGCAGGGCTGGGTGTGAGCACAGGTGCTGCTGTCGGGGTCTCTTTCTCAGTGTGGTCAGAGGTGAGTTCCTAGTCCTGTGATGTAGCCAACATAGGGGAATCTCGCAGGGATAAGGCTCTGCAAGTGTGGGAAGATGTTGTGACTCTTGCTGAGGGCTCTGCCTGGAGTTGAGGGAGGTGCTTCAAGTAAAGGACCCACCTGTACCTGTGTGAAGTCTCTGTTGGTGTGGTGAGGATTTTCCCCCAAGTGTGAGGCTGGAGATGCCAGCTTCACAGCGGGTGTGCCATTGGATAATGCAGCTTGGGATGGTACATCCCAGCATCCCGCCTCGGTCGCGCTCAGCAGCTCTCCCTGGCGCTGACACTGCGCTGTCCTGGTGTCTGACCGTGGTGCACTTGAGCACGATGGCGTTGTCACTCTGCTGGTTTGGGTGGTGGTTTGGATTATTAATCTTCGTCTGCACAGGAGCTGCTGAAAATCTGGGTTAAAACCTTGCTGTGATCAGGTAGGGCTTGGAGAATCTCAAGTGGATCCCAAATTTGCTTTGCTGAAATCTGAAAGCTTCAGGGCAAGCTGCCTTGTTTTGCAGCCTCTGAATAATTAAAACCATTTCTGAATGCTTTGCTCTTTTCACTGGGTTTGGGTACACATTCAGCTTGCTGAGACTTGCTCCTTTTGAATAGACTGGCTTGTGTTGTGCCCCTGTGGGATCCCTGCCCTGCGTTCCTTCTCCTTCTGGGTGGCAGCTGCCCCCACATCACTGACCAGGATGTGACTTTATGACCTTTGGGTGGCCTGGTCCTCTGCTCAGAAGCAACTCTGTTTGTAGGGAGGCATTTTCCTGGATTCTCCTCAGTGGGAGGAAAACCTGCAGTGTGAGGGAAGCAGTCTGGCGCATCCTCGTCTGCAGGCTCTGGGGCAGAGGCCTGACCAGACGGGCTTGCTGTGAACACACACTGGGAACAGCGAAGCCTCTCTGTCAGCAGCCCAGGCTGGCAACTTCCTGTCTGCCCACAGCCAGCTCCTGGCAGGGCTGATGTGAGCAGTGTCCCACCTCTGAGCCTGAAAATTCCTGCTGGTGGGCCAGGTGTGCCTGCCACTGGTGTGTGCCCCCATCCCCAGGGAGCTTGCTGAGCCCCAGCTTGCTCCAGCACAAGTGGCAGGGAGTGGCATGGACTGGGGCAGAGGGCCCTGTCCCAGAGCACCTCTGAGGTTCATAATCTGGGATGTGGGGTCTCTGAACTTCTCCCAGATGAAGTGGGTTCAGTGAGGCTGCACAGCCAGGGGTAGCTGCTGGCTTGGTGGTCTGTGAAGTGCCTCCTGCTTAATGATCCCTGCTGCTGATTATGGGCATGGGTTCAGTGGGGAATGGCCCAGGACTTTCCCTGGCCAGTCTGTCTCATAACCCTTCATGTTTGTCAGCTGCACCAGGCTGCTGCAGGTTCTTTGCAGCACCACGGCCCAACTGATGGCAAACACCAGAGGTGCCGCCTCCCAGACATGCCATTTGTGGGCTCACAGGAGCCAGGAGGAAGGAGCAGTGATGTGCTGCAGCCCGGACAGACTCTGTCTCTCTCTGTTGCAGTTCTCAGCATGCTGAATAACCCTCTTGGGAATGTCCTGGGGAAGCCCACGCTGGGTTTTCTGCCCTTAGACCCCATTGGTTCAGACCTGCCAGAAAAGTTTTCCACACCGTCGCTGAGGAACTCCCGCTCCCTCCTGGACTCCCGCTCCAGCAGCCCCTCGGACTCGGACACCAGTGGGTTCAGCTCTGGTTCTGACCACCTCTCAGACTTGATTGTAAGTTTGGGTCCTGGGGTCTCGCTGTGTTTTTGGGGGAGTGCAGAATAGCTGAGTGGAGCTGCCAGCCAGAGCCCTGCCTGCTCAGGAATGGGAGGGAGGGCTGGGGGAAGCCATTGTGCCCACACCGGCACAGCCCAGGGTTTGGGAGAAAGGCTGCTCATGCAGTCCTTCAGCACAAGCAATCAGTATCCTCATATATTTTTCTTCTAAGATAATATTTTGGCCTTCTGGGTCTGCGCTTGCTGCCCTGCTGGGTTACAGTAGCTCCCAGAGGGATCCTGAGTGCTTGAGCTGGTGTGTGGCAGGGAGTGTCTGTGCCTTGATCCCAGCAGAGTGGCTGATCCAGCCTGGCCTTCTCAGGAGCTGCTGTCCCTGCCTTTCATTGCCCTTCCCATTTGCTGACTGCACTTCTCCATCTCAGGGCGGTTTCTTCTAGAGCAAACTGGGTCTAGCCTGCTCCCATTCCCTAAAGCACAGCTAAATTTGGAAGGCAGGGAGCAAGTGAGTGTCTGTCTGGCTGCCCCAGTCTGCTCTGCCGGGGCTGTGGCGGGCGCAAATGGCAGCTCTGGGTGCCAGCAGGACAGCCTGGCTCTGGCCAGCTCTGGGGTGCTGCTGCATGGCCTGGCCTTGGCACCGGAGGATAAAGCCAGGAGCAGCTCCAGGCTCTGCTGTGATGGCCTTGACCCTCATGTTGGGCTGGGTGTGAAGGTCAGACATGACTGGATGTGGGGTTGATTCTGCTGTGATCCACCCTGGAGAATGGGGATGTGCTAAGTGGCTGCAGCAGCCGGGCAGCGATGGTGGCAGGCGGTGCAGGGCACAGGGCTCTGTGCTGGCCTTGTTTTGAAGGACAGGACTCGCAGCACGGCCCTGGCGTGGGCGGCTGCTGTGGCAGTGCAGGGACAGATCCGCAGCGCAGCTGGCACGGGGTTGTGCAGCGTCTCGCCTCCCTGCTGTCCCATTAATCCGAGTTTTCCCTCCTCCTGCCCTGGGAGGAGCTGTGGTCCACGGTGCCCACTCACTGGTCAGGCAGCCCTGGAGCTGGTCTGTGAGGATGAGATCCAGCTGGTGCCTGCAGAGCCCATGGGCGCTTCAGGGAGCCCTGCTCACTGTGGGCACAGCACAGAGCCTGAGGCTCCTTCTGGGGTGGCTGGTGCTCCCCAGGGGTGACACTGTCCTTGAGGCTGCACAGCCAGGGGTAGCTGCTGGCTTGGTGGTCTGTGAAGTGCCTCCTGCTTAATGATCCCTGTGCTGCTGATTATGGGCATGGGTTCAGTGGGGAATGGCCCAGGACTTTCCCAGGGTGCTGGGATGTGTTGGGGTGGCTGCTTTCCTGCCTCTCCCAGCCCTCAGAGGGTGTCAGGAGATCCCTGAGAGCTCCTCCTGCCATGGGCAAGGATAGGGCCTCAGTGTGATACCTCACTTCTGGCATTACATGCCCTTACTTGGGAGCTGGATTTCAGTGTGGCCTTTCTCTTGGCAGTCAAGCCTTCGCATTTCCCCTCCTCTGCCCTTCTTGCCTCTCAGTGGGGTGTCAAGAGACCCCCTGAAGATGGGAGTGGGATCCCAGCTGGATCAAGATCAAGCTGCCCTGGCTGCAGTAACTTCCTCCCCAGCCAGTGCATCAAAAAGATGGCCTGGAGCATCTGCGTGGCCTTCCTGGGATCTTCTGGACTCTCCAGAAGACCCCTTCAGTATTGAAAGAGAAGCCCGGCTTCATCGGCAGGCGGCAGGTGAGTCGGGAGGGGTGTCCAGGGGATGGTCCCACACTTGGGGGGGAGGGTAGGTGGCCTCTGTGCAGACACTGGCTGGACATGGAGTTTGCAGCAGCGCTTGCTCCAGGCCCAAGCCTTACTCTGGCTCTATCTGCTGAGAGAACAGGCGGGTGTGGGCAGATGCCTTTGGCTGTGCAACTCTGCTCAGCCTCTAGTTGGGGAATGTGGGGAGACCTGTGGGAGAGTGGGAAGGAAATGATCCTGTACTGAGTATTACTGGTGTCTTCTCCAAGCTGTGAATGAAGCAACCTGCACCTGGAGCGGGCAGCTGCCTCCCCGAAACTACAAGAACCCAGTCTACTCCTGCAAAGTGTTCCTGGGAGGAGTCCCATGGGACATAACGGAAGGTGAGGCCTCATGCCAAGGCCTTGGGTGTTGACATTGGGAGGGTGCAGGATGGAGCTTTTTGTGGGGGGCACTGACCTCTCTCCTTCTGTCTGTAGCTGGGCTGATCAACACTTTCCGTGTTTTTGGCTCCCTGAGTGTGGAGTGGCCCGGTAAGGATGGCAAACACCCACGCTGTCCTCCCAAAGGTAATATGCCTAAAGGTAATAGCGACACGGTAGGGTTACTTTTTTCCCATGCTATGTTACAGCACGGATGCTGGGATGGTACAGCTGCATGCTGGTGACTGGATGGTACAGAGCACCTGGGGTAATGTCCTGCCCTCACTTGGGTCTGCACCTGGGCTGCAGAGCACTGGCACCCCAAACCCAGCGTCCCTACCCATCCACAGCAGGGTTGGACAGAACTGTGGGCTGGGGGAACCCTCTCTGGGTGTTTCTGGAACCCCGTGTAGGGCTGTGGCTCCAGAACAGCTGCTGGTCCCACTGCCAGCATGTGCAGCTGGGCTGACATACTGTGTAAGCAGGAATTAGTTACAGGGTAGGAAATGGCTGCTATGAAGGCCCTGTAGTGCCTGATGGCACATTCAGTCACCGGAGCAATGTGAGGTGGAGTACTGACATCCGTGGAAGGGACTTTAAAACCCTGGGCTTTGAGCCAGGCCATCCTAAATATGAAGCAGGGTCTATTTTCCTGCAGACCTCACTGTGGCCAGGCTGGTGGTGCCCACCTGGCATGCCTGGGTGTGGTTTGTGGGTGACACTGTGGCCCACACCACCCTGGACCTGGGCATCCTGCCCCTCATACTGTGCTTGGGTTTGGGCTCTTCCCAGCTTGGCTTATGCATAAGAGTCTGCTGGGAACAGCAAGAGCTGCCACACAGATACTTCAGGTGGCACCCAGGAGTGATTTTGAGGATATCTGCAAACTGGGATGATCTGTTCCTCCTCCACCACAGCTCTAACAGCTGCTTCTTTCCCTTCCCCTCCAAAGGATACGTCTACCTGGTGTTTGAGTCAGAGAAGTCGGTGCGTGCACTGCTCCAGGCGTGCTCCCAGGACCTGCTGAGTCCCGACGGGCTCAGTGAGTACTACTTCAAGATGTCCAGCCGCAGGATGCGCTGCAAAGAGGTGAGCAGAGCTGTGAGAGCAGCCTGCCATGGCAGCAGGAGATGCGGAGGAGATCCCTGGAGGAAGGGAAAGCAGGGCTGGAACAGCAGCCGAAGACATGCCGGCTCCTGGCTGGCTTTGACTGCTCTGTGCCTGTGGTAGGGATGTGTCAGCTCAGTGTTTGTCCTTCACAACAGCTTGTGTCAAACCAACCTGGAGCTCCTGGGTTGGTAGCAGACCCTGCCTTCAGGCTTCAGTTAGCTGGGACAGAGCATGGAAACAGGGATTTGACTGCTCTGTGCTGCTTCCATCACACCTTTGCTTGCAGAGACAGGCTGGGATCCCTCAGGTACTTTGTCAGGCCTCCTCTGCTTGCAGAACGAATGACTTTCACACTCAGCAGGCAGATATTCTGGATCCCAGGCTGCTCTCCAACATGGCCTTGGCTGGCTGACCTGTGCTCTGGAAGTGCTGGGGCTGCCAGAGTCTGTGCTTGGCCTTAGGGGAAAGGGGGGCCTCAGATTAGGGACAACTGCCTGCGTTCAGGGAGTTAGAGGATGGAGATGCAGCTCTTAATCTAGACAGGCACAAACTGATTGTGCTCCAGACAGCTCTCCCGCTGTCTGGCAATTGGCAGCGCTTCCGTGCTCAGTGATGTAGTTCTGCCAGAAGCTTCTCTCCAGAGCCCTCCATCAGCTACCGAGCAGATGGGAGCTCCTGACGGAGCTGGCAGTGGGTGGTTATTCCAGTGGTCCCCTCCAACATCAGGCCCCTGTGCTGGGAGGTACCTGACTGGGCCACAAATATGGGTGGAGGGATGTGGGTTGTCCTCTGGCTGATACCCCCAAGGGACTGCTGGCTTCCAGTTTGGCTGGAAGAAGAGTTAGTTTTATCCCCTTGTGGGTTCTCTCGAGGTGTCTGGAGCTCTAGATGGATGTGGACCCTGAGCAGTAGTAGATAACAAATGACGTTTGCAGCTCGGGGTGAAGTCTGAGGTTTGGGGGTGCTCCTGGTTGCAGGTGCAGGTGATCCCGTGGGTGCTGGCCGACAGCAACTTCGTGCGCAGCCCCTCGCAGCGGCTGGACCCCAGCAAGACGGTGTTCGTGGGGGCCCTGCACGGGATGCTCAATGCAGAGGCCCTGGCAGCTGTCATGTACGACCTGTTCGGAGGAGTGGTCTATGCTGGCATCGACACTGACAAGCACAAGTATCCCATAGGTAAGTGATGATTCCAGCAGGATTGGTGGTGTCCACACCATGCTCTGAGGAGACTGCGGTGTTCCCTTGGCTTGTCCTCCTGTTGGAAGACTGCCCAGGTGCCAGGCTTGGGGAGCAGATGCTGTCCAACCTCTTCTGCAGTCTGCTTCTCATCTCCTGGCCCTGGGGAGGGCTGATGGAGCCAGTGGTGGCTGGGAATTGGAAGGTCCAGGATCATTCCAGAGCAGCCTGAAGCTTTGACTGCCCCTTAAGGCACTGCTGAAGGTCTCTCTGTCCTTGTTCAGTGCTGTTAGTGGTTGTTGGATGCTACTGTAGCTGCATTTCCATTCCCAGAGCAGAGACAGCTGTGCGTCTTCCTGCTCTTGTCACCAGAGCTGAAACATGGCGTGTCATGACGTGCGTACCTCCCTAGAGGCCTCATGGGCCAGGGGACAGCACTGAGGTGGCTTGGTCTCTTGGAAAAACCCCACAGCCTGTGCCTGAGGACCAGCTTTCCAGGCTCAGGCTGCAGCAGGTCGCAAACTTGGAGAGACTGTGGATCTCCTAGTGTTGCCAGGCAGTAACAGTGTCAGAGCTTGGTAGCACAGAGCTGTCACTGCTTGTCACTGTCCTTGGACAGCAGTCAGGATTTTCTGGGCAAGGCTTTGGTTTAGGATGTGCCTGTGGTGCTGCAAAGCCCCTGAAGTGCCTTTAAGGGGGGACAGTCTCAAGGGGGTGGGAATGGGAGTATGAGACTTTAGGCAAATTCTGTGTGACTCTGGATGAGCTGTCACAGAACCTCCCTGTGCTGGCCCTGTGAGATCCCCAACCCCCTGTGGTTCATGCAGAGCCCAGGTTGCTCTGAGATCCATCTCCCAACAGCTCAGTGGCACTTCCACCCTTGGAGCTGTTCTAAAGTTGCAGCAGTCAGAGCTCAGTTTTGGTAACTAAGCTGTGCCCCGGTTGGTTGTGCTGATTGAGGCGCCTCCTGTAACTCCAAACTGGATCCAGGCCCTCTTGCCTGTGTCCTGTGCGATGCTTCAGGAGGAGAATGGATGGGTTTTGTGTGGCACTTTGTGCTGTGGCTGAGCTGCAGGGATCTGCCAGTGTCAGTCCTGCAGCTGAACAGACCTTGGCAGGGAGCGAGTGGTGCGGGAATGCTGCTGACTGGCAATGAGGCTGCAAAACACCAGGCTCTGGGGTGAGGAGGAGGCTGGGAATAAAAGCTGCTGTCTTGGCACCAGCATATTTCAGGTGCAGTGTGAAGCACTCCTGCTGCTCCTGGGAATGTGGTGCCTGGAGAAGGAGGCAGGAAGAGCCCCCAGGCCCTGGATACCATCTCCTGCCAAAGCTGTTTCCCTGTCTGAGCAGCAGCGGGGAAGGGGTGGCGCTGGCAGCGGTTCCCTCTCAATCTCTGCTGCTCCTCTGTAACAGTTGTGGTCTGTCTCGTTCCAGGCTCGGGCCGTGTCACCTTCAACAACCAGCGCAGTTACCTGAAGGCTGTGGCCGCTGCGTTCGTGGAGATCAAAACCACCAAGTTTACCAAGAAGGTGAGTGGAGCTGGTGGGGCAGCCCAGGGACGGGTCTGCATGATGGGTGGTACTGCTGGCAGCACCAGTGCTCGTGCAGGCTCCCCCATATTCTTGCTCAAGCAGAGGGAAGTGGGGCTGCTGGGGATGGGTTTGGGGTACCCAGGGAGAGGGCAGTCAGCCTGGTGCTGCTCCATGCCCACTGCCTGGCTCTCCTGTAGGTTCAGATTGACCCATACCTGGAGGACTCCATGTGCCAAGTGTGCAATGCTCAGCCTGGCCCATTCTTCTGCAGAGACCAGGTAAGGCCAGTTCTCCTGCAGCCTGTGCTCAGGGGTTTCCTCGAGGAGGAGCAGGCCCTGCTGCTCTGTTTTGGGGATATATACACTGACTCTTCCCCTGTGGGCAAGATAGGGCCCAGCTGGGAGGGTGGCCTTGTTTTGGAGGAGGTGCAGCCGTACTGGGAAGGGTGACTCTGGTACTTGCCAGGAGGCCCAGGCTGGCAGCGTTCACCTGGCTTTGAGCTAGGGGTGCTGCAGTTCACTGGTGCTGTGCCAGCCCTGGGGCCTAGTGTGGGACGGATTGGTGCCCCTGAGGAGGGGGGAGGCTGCTGCTCTGTGAGCCATGATGAGCTGGGGTCAGGGTGCATTCCCCTGGGGCTGCCTGAGGCACAGGGAACTCTGGCTGACCTCACCTCGATGCAGGCAAAGGAGCTTGGCTGGGCTCTGGCAACTTCCTGCAGAGTTGGGATGGGATGTGAGCGGGAGGCAGGAATGCTGTGGGAGTGATGGGAGCACTGGCAGAGCCCAACTGCTGCCCCAGTGCCCAGGCCGTGATTTTCAAACCTGTTCAAAAGATGGAAGCTGGCATTGCATCGCTGGCATTCCCTCTCTCTAACCCATGGATCCACTGTGCTGGTGGGGACTGCGAAACCGGGCAGGGAGGGAGGGGAGGAGCGGCTCTGCTGGTGTCCCTTTGCTGCTGGAGATGCCCCAGTGTTGCCCCTGTGCTCTGCTCACAGATCTGCTTCAAGTACTTCTGCCGCTCCTGCTGGCACTGGCAGCACTCCATGGAGGTCCTGCGCCACCACCGCCCGCTGATGCGCAACCAGAAGAACCGGGACTCCAGCTAAGGGGCCGCCGGGGCGCGGGGCTGCCGCGGGCAGAGTCCTGGGAGAACCTGCCCCGAGGAGAGCGCAGCAGCGCCTGCCGGAGCCAGGCCCGGCTGGGAACGTTCTTCCTGAGGACTGATGGGGAAAAAACAAAAATCTTACATTCATGTTTGCACTTGCTGGTCTTTTTGTTTCTGCACTAATGCACAGTGAGTTTTGTTGGGGTTTGTTTGGGGGTGTTTTGAGGGGGGGAGTGCCCCTCAAGCCATTCTGCAGTTCCCAGACTTTGGTTCCTGGTTTGCTGATGAGAAGCAACAATTGAAAATGAATAAACCCAACCAACCAAGGGCCACGTGTCGCGGAGGCGTCGCCGCAGGCGCCTCTGCCCTGGTTTTTTTATTTTTTAAAGGCGCTTTTTTACATTCCTTGCAATACTGGTGGAGAGAGAGCGCAGGTCTCATTGGTCATTGTTTTGCCGTTGCCATACAGTGCCTTTCCATTCATTTACCCCCACCTGGATGGTGTGACCTGGGTGTTCAGCTGGCGTTTTTTACTGTAACAACAAGGAGACTTTGCTCTTCATTTAAACCAAATCATATTTCATATTTTACGCTCGAGGGTTTTTACGAGTTCCTTTTTACACTCTTAAAAACAGTTTTTAAGTCGTTTGAAACGAGAGATTTTTTCTTTCCTGGCAGCTTTTAACATTATTGCAATTTGTGTCTGGGGGCTGCTGGCAGGACGTTGTAAATCCAGGGGTTTGCAACGGGACAGGCCGGGCTTTGTTTTTGTTTTTGGATTTGAAACTGGATGGGATGAGGATCTCTGAGCTGCTGTATATAGTTTTAAATAGTTTGTTGCACTTTTTTAAGTTGCACTTATGGGGGGTTGATAGAGGTTTTTAATCACACAAAGTCACAGGACTTACCTTTTCTTTTGTAACAAGCTAAAAAAGGGCTGCGTTTGGTGGACGATGAAGGTTCCTGGGAGCCCTTTCTCTTAGAGGGGACAAGTAATTTTCCTTTCCTTCCCGAGATGTTTGGAGTATCAGTGCAGTCGACTGAAATGCTGCTGCTGGGATTTGAGACCTTTAATTATGCCGATTATTATTATTTTGTTACTTTCCCCTCTATTGGAAGCTGTGTGCCAAAGAACCAGTGTCATAATTTCTCCCTCTTTACTATTTTTTTCCTTTCCTGCTGAGCTGATGTTGCATTGTTGCATATCCCAGCTGCTCTTTGTGGGGTTTTGTGAAGCTGTGTGTGAAGTCTCTACCTCATTGTAGTATATGCAGGCAAGACTGCACTCTCCTACAGACGCGTGGAGTAAGCTGTGGTGTAGTTTTTGGCACATAATAAACACGTTGCAGCAAAAAAAAACCCAAACTCTCTTGGGCCTTGTGTGCTTCATGGGGGGGAGCTCTACAGCTCTCAGGGCTCTGGTGTCACTTCCTGGAGGTGTAGGGGGAAGCTCTGGCTGTGGTTTGGGTGGGAGGGATGGATGGAGCTATGAACTGTGGATGCTGTAGGTGACTTGGGAGGAAGCTCTCTCTGCTGGGCGCTGCTTTTTTAGATCCTGCTTACCCGAGGTGCCTGTGAGCCCCTATAGGCTCCAGCTGGAGCTCCCCTAATTGCAACAACAAGTTAATGAGGCTGATTGGAGGGGCCTGTGTTGCTCTGCGTTCTCCCGCTGTGGCAGTGGAGGGGTGATACCGTGCAGGGCTCCTCTCTGCGAGGCTGGGGAGGGCCGAGTTGGACTTAGGCTGCCGCAGCGGAGCAAGGAAGGCTTTGGGCCCCTTCCACGTCCCACAGTGGTAACTCCGCAGCAGCCTTGTTGTGGTCCCTCCTCCTCCTTTGGGGCTGGGTGCTGCTCCCGTGGGCGGTGTGAGTTTGTGGGTGCTCAGTGTCCCCTCTCAGGGCCAGCTGGCACCGCCGCTCCCCCAGCTTCCCGTCCCGGGCCGCGGCTGCTGCGGAGCGCTTGGGCGGCCCCGCCCCCCGCGGCCCTCCGCTGAAACCCTCCGAGCCGCCAGGGGGCGCCGTGGGCGTCGCGGGCTTCCGGCTCCTCCCGCCATCCTCCGCTCTCTTTCCGCTGCCGC
>VZTD01005786.1:291902-335111 GCA_013397725.1 Rhagologus leucostigma | reverse complement strand
CCCCCGCGTAGGGACGCGTCCGGACGAAGACGGTGAAGAAAGCGGCGCGGGTGATCATCGAGAAGTACTACACGCGCCTAGGGAATGACTTCCACACCAACAAGCGCGTGTGCGAGGAGATCGCCATCATCCCTAGCAAGAAGCTGCGCAACAAGATCGCGGGGTGAGGGACTGAGGGCCCCGGGTGGGCTTTGGGCACCGTAGGGTTCGGGCACGGGCGGGGTCCCGGCCGGGCTTTGGACACCGGAAGGTCGCAGGGGCTTTGGGTAGCTGGGGGTGTCCCGAGGGGTTTGGGTATCGGAAGGTCCTGGGGGGGTTCGGGCACGGGGGGGGGGTTCTTGCTGGGCCCTGCATTCGAAAGTGATCACGGTCCCGCCCATGGCCGGGTCATTGATAGTGCAGGGAGAGGAGTGCGAGAGTTTTCCCGTGTTTGGGGGGGTCTTTGTCCCCCCCAAACCCTGTTGCTGTCGGACATTTTGTCTTTGATTTTCCGTGGAGGTGGTGGGATGATGCTGGTGTCGGTGGTGGGACATCGCCAGTAGCAGCTGTCCTCATCCTGTGGCGGTTCCAGGATGTGGGGTGTGGGGAGGGGTGATGTGAGTCGTGGGAAAGCCCTGGACACCCCCGTGTACCCGCAGGTATGTCACCCACTTGATGAAGCGAATCCAGAGGGGCCCCGTCCGCGGCATCTCCATCAAACTGCAGGAGGAGGAGAGGGAGAGGAGGGACAACTATGTCCCAGAGGTGAGGCTCCAGCTTCCCCATCGCTCTGTCCTGCCTTACCATATTTCCATGATTGGTCCCAATTTTTTTAAAACAAACCCTCAGCCAGGAGGAGCTGAGGTGGATCCCTCTAAAGCTGCTACTTGGGACAAGAAGGGCAGCTGGCTTCTCGTGGTTTGGTTTTCCTAACTTAAAATAGGGGGAAAAAATAATTTGATGGGAGGCAGGAGGATATTTCAGAGTGGCTGAAAACCTGCCCTGCAGCCGGTGTCCCTAGAGAGAGTTTTGGTGAAACCCCCTTGCCTTAACCCTCTGTTCAGATGGGATCAAGATTGCATCTGTCACCTGGGTGAGGTGCTCCAGGAGTGCTTCCCTTGTTTCAGGAATATGATCCCATTGCTCCTAAATGCTGTAGCTTTCAGGCACAGCACATGTTGCCCCTTTCCCAGATCTTCTCAGTCAGCTCCTGGCAGAGCTGCTGGTTTCTGTGCTAGTACTGCAGTGTGGTCGCAGGGAAGGGGTGTCCATGCCACAGCTGTTGGTGCAGTGTCAGCGCACAAACCTGTACTGTTTGTGGTTTCTTAGAAAAATCCTGGTGTTATGTAGCTCTTGGGGAAGAAAACCTGTGGAGGTTTGGGGTCTGGAGAGGGCTGGAGGAAGTGTCTCTGGGATAAAAGAGCAGGAGAGCACAGGTCCTGGAGGTGAGACAGCCTTTGCTGGCACCGTGGTGGCCTTGTGTCACAAGGCAGCTATGAGTGTCACTGATGATTGCCAGCACTGGTGCAGTTGAGAGTCCCACACCGGCTCTTCAGCAGCCTTGGCCTGGAGCCGGTTTGGCCTCAGTTTCCAAAGATTTGCCATAAAACAGGCTCTTCCTCTACTGCTAGTTGGCCTCTCGCAGTGTTCAGTCAGGAAAGCTGTGTTCCATCAGGATGTTCCTGGCTCTGCTGCTCACACTGTTCCTTGCAGTGGTGGGATGAGACCGGAGTGGCTGTGGGGACACCCTGGCAGTTGTGGGGCTTTATCAATTGTACCTCTTCTCTCCCCTCCGTCCCCAGGTCTCTGCCCTTGACCAGGAGATCATTGAAGTGGACCCGGACACCAAGGAAATGCTGAAGCTCCTGGTGAGTGGCCACAGCTGTTCCTTGCCCAGTTGCTGGCATATCCCTGGCACAGCTCCTGCTGCCCTGAGTGGCTGGATGGTGTGGAGGGGGTCCCTCTGCCCTGGGTCCTGTGGGAGAATTCATTCCTGTATGGCTTTTGGGAGGGCAGAGGCATGGGGGCTTTGCTACTAGCAGGGTGGGTGTGCTCCTTTCCCTCCATTCTGATGATTCCCTCACCAAGGAGTCAATCTCTGGAGCAGGGTGGTCTCCCCTTCTTAGGAGACCTGCGTCCACCCTTTGTGCTGCCGCAGCACGTTCCCACTTCCCACACGTTCCCTAGAGCAACTTGCCCTCACTGTCAGTGGGCAGGATGCCGTGACTGATCCCGTTGTTCCCGTGCTGTTTTCCAGGACTTTGGCAGCCTGTCCAACCTGCAGGTGACACAGCCCACAGTGGGAATGAACTTCAAGACGCCCCGAGGAGCGCTCTGAGTCTGTCCCTGTGTGTCGCTTTTCCAATAAACATGAGGAAACCACCTCAGCCTGCCTGGTCTTTGGACACCCAAGGGATGAGGGAGGATGGGTTCTCAGGGTGCCACATTGGAGCATGCAGAGGACTCAACACCTTCACGTGTACCAGCATCTCTTTGGGTTCTTTCCTGGCAGTGTGGGGTGTGACGTGCAAAGCTGTTGTTTTAGAGGCTGTCCTGCCTTTGGGGCAGTGGGAGAGGACAACCATGGTGGCTCCTTGGAGCTTGTGGGAGCCTGTCCCAGGTTTGCCTGTGCTTCCTCCAAGTGGACAGCCTGGGGGCTTTTTATAACTCTCTTGGTCACTTTTAAGTGCTTAAATGAAAGAGAAAACTCTTAAAATTCCTTGATTAAAAGAAAGTAAGGAGAGCTAGGTGTGTCCCTCCAAGGAAAACTTGCTTAAACTAGATAAACACAGCTTAAACTGCCCCCAGGAATAAAAACAAAATACTGGGTTTTGGGGAGAAATGTCTGTATTTACATTAGTTGTGACATTTGGTTTAAGTAGTTACTTAAAGAAGCAAATAGTGCAATAACTGTAGCCAATACTTAAATAACACATTGAACGCTATGAGCTGCAGTTGGATAATTCATAAATCATCTGGCAGCTCTTACTTTGAAGTTTTTGCGGCTCCAGCCACCTGTTCCTTACAATTTCCTCTTCATTTTGGTCTTCTCGCAGTAAATGCTAAATTTGCTTTGAACCCAGTACGCTGCATAGCCCGAGGTGCCGGGGATGAAGTCGTGGAGTTCCCCCTCATATTTCTTCATGTCCCGTGCAGAGGCATAGCCTGCGGAGGGAAGATGGGCTCACTGAGTCCCTGCTCCACCTGCCCCATCTGCAGCCCTTCCCAGGTGTATTTACCTGTCACCATGTTATTTATCGGGTATTCCTGGAGGGCACGGTATGGAAATTCTCCCTGGGCAGGTGCTTCAGAGTCTGTTTCTTCACTGCTGTATCAGAAGGGAAAAAAATCTCTGTGTTAGTTCCTATGTGTTAGGATTGCTTGGAATTGGGGGTGCATCCAAATCCCACCACCCAAGGTAGGAAAATACCTCTCGTCCAGGTCTAGCACTTCCTCCTCTGGTTCTTCCTTGCAGCCATTTCTTGCTGCTTCTGCTTCCTCTGTTGGGTTTTCATTGGGCTGTGGATGTCAGCGCAAGGATGAGTTACAATTGTGCCCTGGCTCACCTGCAGAGCACCTGGGCCATGCTCCGAGTGCACAGAATTTTTAGGGCTCGTGATTGGCAAGCGTAATTCAGAGTTAAATTTAAAATCTAAGGGCATTCCTGCTTCAAAGATGCTGGGAAGTTGCTTTGAGAGGAGAGTGGGCAGTGACATGGGGAAGGAAAACACAGCAAAGGGCTGAGCTCAGCCTGTGGCAGTTGGAATCCCTGAAGCGCACACTGCTAGGAGACTGGATATGTCTGGGCAAGGGAGACAGTCCTTCCAGTGCTGTCCCCTTTGGGATGTCATGCTGGGAGGGACACACAGCCCAGCAAGCACAAGGAATCGGAATCAATGAGGTTGGAAAAGACCATCACATCCACCCAGTGACCAATCACCACCTTCTCAACCAGACCAGAGCACTGAGTGCCATGTCCAGTCATTCCTTAAACACCTCTAGGGATGGGGACTCCATCACCCCCCTGGGCAGCCCATTCCAACACCTAATCACCCCTTCTGTGAAGAAATTCTGATACGCAATCTAAACCTCTCCTGGTGCAGCTTAAGGCAGTGTCCTCTCACCCTGTCCCTTGTTCCCTGGGAGCAGCGCCTGACCTCCACCCAGCTCCATCCTCCTGTCAGGGAGTTGTGCAGAGCCAGAAGGTCCCCTCTGAGCCTCCTTTTTTTCCAGGCTGAGTCCCCCCAGCCCCCTCAGCTGCTCCTGGTGCTCCAGACCCTTCCCCAGCTCTGCTCCCTTCTCTGGACCTGCTCCAGCACCAAAATGTCCTTCCTGAATTGAATTGAGGGGTCCAGAACTGGACATAGCACTTGCATTGGGGCCAGTACAGGGGAAAAATCACTTCCTGGTCCTGCTGGCCACACTACTGACACAGGCCAGGTGCCATCGGCATTCTTGGCCACCTGGGCTCATGTTCAGCTGCTGTTGATCAGCACACCCAGGGCCTTTCTTGCTGGGCCACTTTCTAGCCACTCATCTCAGCCTGTAGCTCTGCAGGGGTTATTGTGGCCAAAGTGCAGGACCCAGAGCTTGGCCTTGTTGACCCTCATACAAATGACCTTGGCCCATCGATCCAGCCTGTCTGGGTCTCTCAGCAGAGCCTTCCTAGCCTCCAGTAGATCCACACTCCCACTCAACTTGGTGTCATCTGTGTATCTGCTAATGGTGGACTCAATCACCTCATTCAGATCGTCAGTAAAGATGGTGAACAGGGCTGGGCCCAACACTGATCCCTGGGGGATACCACTGGTGACCGGATACCAACTGTCCAAGCTGTGGGCTGCAGTTCTCTAGGAGATCCCGTGGGAAATGGTGTCAAAGGCTTTGCTGATGGGTAGGCACATCCAAAGCCTTTCCTTCATCCAGCAGGCAGGTGCCCTCGTCATGAAAGGAGATCAGGTTGGTCAGGTAGAACCTGCCCCTCCTAAATCTGTGCTGGCTGAGTCTGATCCCTCGGTTTTCCTGTATGTGCCGTGTGATGGCGCTCAAGGTGATCTGCTCCATAACCTTCCCTGGCACCCAGGTCACACTGACAGGCCTGTAGTTCCCTGGATCCTCCTTCCAGCCCTTCTTGTGGGTGCGTGTCGTGTTGATACCTTGTCGCCTGGGACCTCCCCACTGAGCCAGGACTAAGGATAAATGATGGAAAGTGGCTTGGCAAGCTCTTCCTCCAGCTTCCTCATCACCCTGGGATGGATCCCATCCAGGCCCATGGACTTGTGAGCATCTAAGTGGCACAGCAGGTCAGTGACTGCCTCCTCCTGGATTTCTGGGGGTCCATTCTGCTCCCCATCCCTGTCTACCAGCTCAGGGGGCTGTTTGTCCTGATATAACCGGTCTTAGTGTTGAAGACCAAGGTAAAGAAAGTGTTAAATACCTCAGCCTTTTCCTTGTCTTTGGTGATGGACACTCCAATAAAAATGGAGGTTTTCCTTGGCCCTCCTTTTGTTAATAAAGTATTTATAAAAGCATTATCCTTTACAGAGGTGGCCAGATTAAGCTCTGAGCTTTCACCTCTCTAATTTTCTTCTTTCTGCATGACTTAAGTACATCCTTAAATGCTTCCTGAGTTGCCTGCCCCTTTTCCCAAAGGTGATACATGCGCTTTCCCCCCCTGAATTCCTGTGAAAGCTCCCTGCTCAGCGCAAGCTCGTCCTTCAGCACATACATGTGTAGAACAAATTTTTCATCTTACCTGTTCTTCAAGAGCATCTGCCTTCTCCCAAATAAACCGGCCAATTTTCCTTCTGATTTCTGCCAAGAACAACAGAGCTAGTGACTGTGAGAGCATCAAAGAACAGGACTGTGGCAGTTGCTGCCAGTGTGATGCCCTGCAGGTGCCTCTGGGGACAATCCCAAATGCAACGTCCTGCCCCTGGGCCAGAACAATCCCAAGCACAAATTCAGGGTGGGCAAGAATGGATCGAAAGCAGCCCGAAGGAGAAGGATTTGGGGGTGTTGGTGGATGAGAAGCTCATGGATATGACTCGGCCACGTGTCCTGGGCTCATCCCGCAGTGTGGGCAGGAGGGGAGGGGAAGATTCTGCCCCTCTGGCCCGCTCAGGAGCAGCAGTGCTCCTCCAGCTCTGGGGTCCCCAACAGCAAAAGGACGTGGAGCTACTGGAGAGAGTCCAGAGAAGGCCATGGAGATGCTCCAAGGACTGGAGCCCTTCTGCTCTGGAACTAGGCTGGGAGAGCTGGGGGTGCTCACCTGGAGAAGAGCAGGCTACAGAGAGACCTCAGAGCCCCTGCCAGGGCCTAAAGGGGCTCCAAGAGAGCTGGAGAGGGACTGGGGACAAGGCACAGTGTCGCGGCAGGCGGATGGTGGGTGCCGCAACCTTCTGAAACCGTCTCCAGTAGGAAGCCACTCGGCAGGGCACACACACCCACACACACCCACACACACCCACACACACCCACACACACCAGATAGCCTCTTTGACAAGTCGACGGCAAAGAGACAGCAAGAGTCTTTGTGTAGGGTTCCATGGGAGAGGATTATTTCAACCACACAAATGAAGGGTTCCAGCGCCCAAGATGACAAACATAAGAGGGTCCAGGTTTAAATATGGGGTGGGGAGAGCATCAGGGACCAATGATCTGAGGGCACGGGGGCAGTACATAGGCAGGGCTGGGGTACGGGAGCCAATGGGGAAACTCTGAGGGAGTGGTGAGGGAGCAAGGGCCAACAGGAGAGCGGGGAAGGGAGAACTTTCTGGATCAGGGACATATAGGGTAGAAGAGGGCAGGGAGGCCAACGGGCCAGTAGGGGAAGCAGAACTGGGGTACATCAACATAACACAACAAAGCAGCCTGGGAGAGGCCTTCTCCTTCTCCCTAACCTGGGGAGGATTTCTATCCCTAGGGATGGTCCCACCAATGGACTCCCTTGGTCCCCAGGTCTGTAGGCCCACTGGCCTCCACAGCATGGAGGGGCAGGACAAGGGGGAAAGGCTTCAAACTGCCAGAGGGTAGGGTTAGATGGGATACTGGGAAGAAATTCTTCCCTGTGAGGGTCTGGCACAAGTTTCCCAGAGCAGCTGTGGCTTTCCCATCCCTGGGAATGTTCAAGGTCAAGCCATTCTGGGACAATAGATGGATCATACTCTGCCCTCTGGGAAGAAGAGCCACTCCCAAGCAGAAGGAAAAGTCCCTCCCTGCAGACAAGTAACTGTCGGTTCTGGTTTGCACCAAGGCTGCACTCACGGGGGATTTCCCTGGGAAAAAATCCCCAGACGATTTTTTTTGCCTGACCTTCTTGCAGGCAGGCAGGGGGCAGGACGAAGTGGCCCAGAACCACCGAGGGCTTCTCTCCCGCGCTGGTGCCCGCCCACACCGAGAGGTAACGGGAGTGAAAGACCGTGGCTCTGCCCTCCAAGTAACTGAGGCTCTCGTGTATGCTGGAAGAGAGAAAGAGAGCTGGTTTCCAAAGGAGAACCTGGAAGCAAACCATGACCAAAACGTTTAGAGGGGTGTTGCCATTAAACCTGCTCTGATATTTTTGCCAAAAGCACCTAATATCCTGTGATTTTCTAAACTGTGAGACTCCACCAGTTGCGTCACGTTACAGTTCCGGCTGCCGGCACCTCCCAGGGGCAGCCTGGAGGAAGCAGAAGGGTAAACACGGTCCCACTCTGCTCTTGAGGTGAAACTACTTCTTCGGGGAGGGCAAAGCCAGGATTTTTCTTTAATTATTCTTCACCACACTGGTCCCTGCTCACACAGCTGAGCAAGGAAGCGGAAGTCGAGGGTGCTCCGGCCCTCACTGTTCTCCTTAGAGGGGAATTAAATATTGTTTGCTGGGTTTAAGGATGTATATAATGATTACATTTTTTCACAAGAAACTATCTAACTATATACATTGAAAAAATATATATATACATACATATATATATATATATATATATATATATATATATAAAAAATTATCCAGAATTCCCCCGGGGGAACAGCGCAGCCCAGCAGGATGTTGTTGCGGAAGGAAAGTTGTTATTGTGTGTTTCTCGGAATTCCCCTCCCTTAGCTGGAGCGGGTGGCTGAAAAATTCCAAAATTCTAAGCCAGTTTTAAGCACTGATGTGTTAAAAAGAAACTGCTTAGTCCAGCCTAGCAAAGCCTAAAACATCACCGCTTCCTTTCCCATAAATACGTTTACATTACTAAATAATGAATAAATACAAATATTCACTGATATTGAGGAAGTGAGGAAGATCCTGCCTTATATTTGTACAAATGTTCCATAGGTCTCTAATTTTTTATATTAAGCATTTCAGCCCTTTTCCATCCATTTTTACCCCAGTGCTTCCTTTTAGCATTAATTCACACTGGCTTTTTAGCACCAGGTTCCTTCCTTGTGGATCATGTCACCTCTGCTTTAGATGCTGATTTTCCAGCAGATAATTCACAGCCAGCAAGAAACCAGCACAATTAATTTAATTTGTATCAGTTAAGCCCCTCTCAACACATGGATGGTTTTTCTCTATTCTCTCTATCTACAGCTTAGTGTGGGTGTGAGTTTCCCTGACCCCACTGGGGTCAGTGGAATCTTCTTCTTCAGCAAGAAGATCCTGGCAGATCCACGACTTTAAAGACACTCCCTTGACTTTTACGGGATGTCCGTATCCATGAAATACCTTCCACTAAATACATTAAAGCCTCCTTTGCTCACCTGCGGGTGTCGGGGTGGGCGGCATCGCTGCTGAAGAGGTAGTCAGCATCCAGCCAGTGGGCGATCGTCCCGCCACCGTCCGCTGCAGAGGACAGGGGGTGAGATGAGGGTGGGCATCCAAGGGGTTCCCACCTCGGGGTGACCTGGGATGGGGACAGCTGGTTGTGGGGCCGCAGGGATGGGCCCTGAAGTGGAAGCTGTGATAGCTCCCCGTAGCTGTGGGACTCCCACTGCTCCCCTGAGGGTTGTTCGAGGCTTTTCCTCAGTGTGGGGGCACCGCGGACTGGCCAAACCCATGCTCCGCCCTGTTGTGTGGGTCTAAGACCCACGAAGGGGTGACAGGGCTGTGCCCCCGCTGCTGTGCCCTGCTGAGGAATGGTGGGGCTGTGCTCCCCTCCTCATTCCCCCGGAGTGGTAACAGGGCTGTGCCCCCCTCAGTTCCCCGCGGATTCCCTCCAGCTCGGTGCCCCGGGGCTCCCCTGGACTTCGCCGTCACCGGGCCCCCTCACCCCAGAGCCCCCGCGGGCCCGGGCTGACGCTCTGCGAGAACCAAGCGCGGTGTCCGCGGAACATGGCGGCGGGAACCGCCCTGAGGGGAGACGATGGCGGGAACGGCCCTGAGGGGAAGCGGTGGTGGGAAAACCCGGCGAGAGGGAGAACGGCTGGAGCCGCGTCGGGGAGCTTTAGGCTGGATATTAGGGAAAGGTTCTTCCCCCACAGTGTGGCCGGGCACTGGAACAGGCTCCCCAGGGCAGCCCCCAGCCTGACAGAGCTCAAAGCACACTTGGACAACGCTCTGAGGCACAAGGTGGGGTTTTGGGGTGTCATGTGCAGGGTTAAGAGTTGGACTCGATTCTTGTTCTCCTAGAAGTTTTTCTCAAAAAACCCCTTGCATTTGGCTGACTCAGGAAACTGCTTGCAGAAAAATTGCTTTTATTTCATAAAGCACAAATGAGCCTTGTTCCATGCTTCAGGCTTCCCAAGATATCCCTCAGGATACCCCATCCCCTGGGAACTGTCGCCAGCAGCAGCAGCGCAGCAATGTCCCGGGTACCTCAGAACCTCAAGGATGCTGGATAAAACAGAGAAGGTATTTCTGGACATGGTCCTGAAATCCAGCTGTTGAAGAAAATCAGCCTCTGGTGTGGGCATGTGTTGTTCTCCCACAGACATGAGATTTTTGAATAAACCATTAAAATACTTAAGTAAGAACAGAAAAATCCCTCAGATGCAATCAGGGCAGACTTCCCCAGTGTGGGAATATGATGATGTGCCTTTTGGAGACAGGGTCGTTTCACATATCCTCCACAGAATCTTCAGTTTCTGCAGTCAACTCCACTCCTGTCCTAATTAGGATGAAGCTCTCTTGGTGGAGTGGTAACCCAGCCATTACTCTGGTGCTCTTGAGGATAGGAAAGGTGGAGCTGAGGTGGTGGAAAGCACTTTGGTGGCCCTTCGTGATTCACGGGAGGAGGCCAGGACATGCTCCACAGCTCCTTGGGCTCACACAGCAGTTTGTGCTGCTCCACTGGGGTCTCTGGAAGACAGGCTGAAACCTTTTCCCCTCTCCCAGGCCACCTTCTCCCACACGGGGACCACTGCTGGGACTGCCCAGTTCCCAGAGTGCATCTGGTGCTGCAGGCAGAGCTGTGTGGTGTGTCCTGCTGTCCCATGCCGAGTGATGAGCACTGTGCACAACCACCCAGCCATGACAGCCCCACCTGTCCTGCCTTGAACACCCCTCTGATGAACCCAAAGGGATCCCCATAACGGGGCCCTGCCTCTCAGCAACCTCCCACGTGGGTGTTGGAACTGCAACAGCCAGGATTTTCCTAATCCCTAACAAGAAAAAATTGGTTATAATGAAAATAGCTATGGAACGAGACAATATCCCTCAAAAATCTCAAGTGGGTGTTCTGTGACACAATCACAGCAAATCTTAATATACCCAAGAAGAGACATGGGATCCCCTGAGTCACCAGGAACCCTTGATCCCATACATGTGATCCTGGTTAAATCCATTTTGATCCAATATTCCTCAAGCAACCATTCTGATTTCTTCATAAAATAAAAATGAGCTGATAGGAGTAGCATCGGTTTTGGGTAGTGTCATCAATCCCCCACGCTACGACAGAGGACTGGCCCCAATTGCGCTTCTCCATGGGGTCAGGCACAGAGAGAAAACCAGAACTGATACTCACCAACACAGGCATCTGCCTCCCCCAGGCTCAGCTTCACACCACACACTCCAAGATGCATCAGCTGGAGCTCTCCCCCTTGGAGTGGGCACCATTCCCTGCCATCACTCCTGTGTCCCACCTTGTGTCCCCAAAGTTCTTTATCCCATTTTTAAACCTTGTGCCTTCCCTTCAGAGCCACACAGCCAGGCAGACACCACATCAGCAAAAAAAATCTTCAATTCTCTTTCTATTGATGGAAAAGTGCTCTTGCATCTTCTCAATGGGATAAAAAAGCACAACTGACCATCATACCACCAAGGCTACATACCCACCCACAACCCAGTGGCCATCAGAGCCTGTGAAATCAGCTTGGGCTATCAAATGACTCTGAAGAAACATTTTAAGAACTAGCAATTTATTAAGGTATAAACATCCAGCAAAATTTGGAGCAGTGAAGTTACCATTGTTTTTTAAGCAGTAATGTGGGCACTTAAAGCTACATGCTCAAAAAACCTGCAGAGCTCCCTTGATGCTGTAGGCTAAGTGATACTTTTAACAAGGCTTATCAGTGAATTTCTGAAAGGAAGTTGATCACTCTTGTGGATTTGGTGAAGAATGGACAGAAGCTTGAGAGGCCTTGACTTGCAAGCAGTATTTCTCAGACCTGCATGGAGACATCAGTCACTCTAGTGACACCTTCAACTGTAATTACTGTAGGACAAAAAACCAGTTTCCTCAGAGCATTCTGACTGCAGCATCCCCAAAGAACCACCTTCCAGGGAGATTCAGGTAAAAATCCTGCAGAAACTGCTTTTCTGTCCCCTCCTTGGTGGACTTCAGAGTTCAACAAGTCAAGAGAATCCTTATTCTCCACCCCAGGGAACTTGTCCTGCTCTCAGCTCTTTCCATGCCAGCTCAGTAAATCCTCACCCCCAGACCACAGTGAAGTCACCCACCTCCAGCCGGACTTGGCATCCCTCATCATTGGTGACAATGTCCCACCAACTGAAGCCATGGTGCTGCGTGGGCACAGCACAAACCCTGCCTTGGGGCCAGGTTCACACCCCCGCTGCCCAAAGGTGAGTGACAAACCAGAGGAGTGACTGTATACAACTTTTTAGAGCTCTGCAGGAACTGGGGCATTTCACCTAAGGTCCTGTCAAGGCTTGTCCCAGGCACAGTTAATCATTATCCAGCCTCTAACAGGGCACCTAACTTCGGTGTTTCAACCAGGGTTCCGTCAGCTGGGCCACATATTCAGTTTCTTTTCCCTATCAAGTGTTAAACTAGAATTCCCCATTGCGAAATCCAGATCAGTTACACACAGATAGTTTGAAGAACTTGGAGCCCTCAGACTCTTAGACACTGGTGAATAAACCCAAAAGTGGTTCTGGTTTGTGCCTCATGAATCCCACATGGCACTGCCCTGCCACAGGGTTAACCAGGCTGCCACCCACACGGGGATCTCTGGTATAGCAACTTCCTCCTCCTCCCCTCACAGGAAACTGTGGACACTGAAAAGCTTTAGCAGAGGAATTTTTCAGCTTTCTGCTGCATTCTGTGAGAACTTTATGTTTCTCACAGAAACTATGCAAAATACTGTTAAGAGTTTTTGTAAACTATTTCTCTATTTTTGCACCTGCTGTTTTTCCAAAGAATTGTTATGATATCCTGAAAGAAATATTTTGAAATGGGTGTTGAGTGGACTGACCAATCACCCTGATGGGTGGTTGGTCAGAGATCCAATAATTTTTTACCATGCTGGCGACTCAACTTACAAAAACCAATTTATAATTAATTAAATAAGCCATTTTCTCCGGATTTTGGTCGTGTCGTGTCGTTTCTCATCATCCCGGGTACAACAGCGACAGGAAACAGAACTGCAGGGCCTGAGGGAGCTTTAGGGGACCTGCCACAACTCTCTGTGGTATCTAACTGACACAGCAACGACATGCAGGGAAGGTTTTCTCCAAAGTTCTCCTTTTTTTGGAGCAAAGGACTCTTGTAGGCATGGGATGGCCAAAACCAGACCAAAATAGTGGGCAGAAAGGGTTGGATGTGGGGACAGTTCTGTGCCCCAAATCAGCAGTAATACGATCTACTTTTTGGGTGTGGTTGCTTCTGTTCCTCGGCTTTTCAAACCCTCCCTCGCTATAGAAATGGGTCTATGTTTCCCTTACCAGCATGGCACACAACATCAGAATAACTCACCATGGATTATCCCAGACACAGCTCAGAAGTCTGGTTCTGCAGGAAAGAAGGGCAGAGCATTAGACTTGGGGAGAGATGGCACCCCCTCTCCCCTGTCCCCACAAGGCTCCCCCCGGAAACAGCCCCAGTGCGGTAACCAGAGAGCTGCCCTCAGCTGTAGCTGAGGCTGGGTCACCACCATCAGCCCCGACCATTGTGTCCTTCTTTATATTCTCACAACATAAAGCTAAAAGTCACTGCATGACCCGTCGCCTTCTAGGTAAGTTCACCAAGGCAGAGATCGCATGACACGGCATCACAAAATCGCTATGGATTAACACCAGCGCGTGTCCTCCCTGAATCCTTCACAGGTACATGTAACAGCCTCTTCAGCTAAAACCAAATCAATTTTCCATCTCTAACACAAGACCTTCAACCCCCACTCCGTTACAACACCCTGCTTCCCAGGAAAAGGAACAGAGACAGCATAGATATAAAGCAACAGGCTTCAGCATGCAGGAGGAAGGCAGAGCGTACCCCATCGGTAAATCCGTGGCTCCGCCATGGTGGAATGGGCCACCCTGCAAACGAAGGTGTCCTCCCTTGTGGGGATGAAGGGCGCATAGACCAGGCGCTGGAACTGCCACTTCTCGTTGAAGGACAAGTCCCCGTACTTGACGTCGGGAATGGGCTCCCCGTTCTTCAGGAGCTCGATGTCAATCTTGGGTGGGTGAAAGCCGGTGACGAAGCAGTGTAAGATGTTCTCTTTTCCCTCCTCGGGGCGCGAACGGGCGTACACTTCGACCTTCGGCGCCTCTGGAGAGAGGGGCGAGGGCGTGTGAGAAGCGGGGCTGCGGTGGGCATCGCCTCGGTGCCAACGCTCACACCCCCCCACCGCGGGAACAGTGACCCGGAGCCGCCGAGACCCCGCAGCCCCTACCCCCGGCAGGACCCTTCGCGCCGCCCCAGGCACTCACCACCGGCCGCCCCCAGGCCGAGCAGCGCCAGCAGCGCCAGCACGCCGAACGCCAGAGCCCCCTGCGCCATTACAGCGTCTCGCTGTCTCGCTGTCTCGCTGTTTCCCGGAATGTCCCGCCCCTGCCCGCACTCCGCATTTATACCCGCCGAACCCACGGCCAATCGCGGCGCGAACCGTCATCAGTCTCCGGGTGGAACGGGAGCTCCGGGCTTGTGCGAGCCAGAGCGGTGCTTTCGCTTTCAGTTCCGCGCTGGAGCGGGTGGGGGGCCCCGGGCAGAGACCCGGGGGCGTCGGGCAACAGCGGCTAGACGTGAGCCCGAGTGGGCAATGGCGCCTGGTTTGGACCAGCCCCGGTGTGGCCGCAGGCCCAGGGCAGTGCCCGTCCCCCGTGCTGGGCACACCCCAAATCTCGGGGTCAGTTCTGCGCCCTTCACGACAAGTGGACATTGAGGGGCCGCAGCGTGTCCAGGGAAGGGAACAGAGCTGGGGAAGGGGCTGGAGCACCAGGAGCAGCTGAGGGAGCTGGGGTGGGGGAGGGTAAAGCAGGTGTCAGCCTGAAGAAAAGGAAGCTCGGGGGGACCTTCTTTCTCTACAACTCCCTGACAGGAGGGTGCAGCCAGGTGGAGCTGGGCTTGGGAACAAAGGACAGGACAAGAGGAAACACCTTCAAGTAGCACCAGGGGAGGTTTAGGTTGGATCTTAAGGAAAACTTCTTCTCTGAAAGGACGGTCCAGCCTTGCCACAGGCTGCCAGGGCAGTGGTGGAGTCCCCATCCCTAAAGGGATTTAAAAGCCGTGTGGATGTGACACTTCGGACATGGGTTAGTGGTGGCCTTGGCAGTGCTGGAGGAATGATTGGACTTGATGGTCCCAGAGAGCTTTTCCAACCTAAATGGGGGTAAAAGCCGCCTCTTGCAGAAGATTTTGCATCCAGGGCCAGTATTGCACCAACAGCCTATGGTGGAGCAAGCTGTCCACCTTCCTTTATGAACCTCTTTCAAAACCTGTGTAGAATGTCTCACTCCAGCACAGCACAGGCTCCCTGACATAAAACATGAGAACTCCAACACCAAAGAACCAGGTTTTCTGGTGCCTCCTCCAGAAGAACTGTGAGCACCAAAGCCCAGCTAGGCTGGGAATGCCACTGAGTGTCCCAGTAATCCTGCTTGGAAGGAAAATAAAGGGAAAAGAAAGGAAAGTCACTACTAGTAGGGAGAAAACAGCAGCATGGTGTAAGCACTGAAACACTAAGTCACTTTAGGACCTGCTTTCTTAATGCAACTTATTAAATCACAAATTAAATTAACAAAGCATGTGTGAAGAACATCCTAAAGGCAGCAGGTAAATTAGGAGAAGCCAAGCAAAGGAAAATCCTGAAAACACTTGTTATCAGTTCCCAGTGGCCCAGCTCCTGCTGGGTTTGCTGGCTGCCCAGTGAGCGGTGCTGGCCACACAGCTGAAAACATGCCATGTTTTTCTCAGTGTGAGATAAACAGATGCAGCTGCGGCCAGAGCCTTATCAGGGATCTCAGGGCTCTGGCAGAAATAATCCCTGAGTGCTCCATCGGTGGCGGAGTTGCTACAGGGTCACCATATCGGGAGTCACCACCCCAGTCCAGCTGGCCCACGGGGGAATCTGGCTCTGGCCAAGTGGACACTCCCCTCAGCTCAGGGAGAGGATGGCAGGTCACGGATCCTTTCCGTGCCCTTTGGGATGTGACTCCCTGGCAATGACTCTGCTGCAACCCACACCACCTGTCAGAATTTCCCTGTGAAGAGAAGCACAACTCTTCCACGTGCTGTTTTTTAAAAGCCACAATGATTTGGTTAGAGTAGCCAAATCTTCCACTTTTGTCCCCAAAGTGCTGCTTTTATCAGCAGAATACTGGGAGAATTATTTGGGAGTGGGTGACATGACCAAGGTGCTCCTGGTATCCAGGGGGATAAGGGCAACCCGCTATGCTTGGTGGGATGCAGAAATTTACAGTGTTAGTGTTGTCACCTGTACCTGGTGTCATCTATGAGAATATTCCATCCCGACAGACCACATCCCACCAGTTTTCCCTAACTCCTCGGAAGGATATCAGCTCTGAGAACACCACGGCAGTCAAGGAGCGACGCGAACAGTGGGGAAAGCCAGGCTGGGGTGTTCTGTGCCCCGAGAGCCGCAGGTGGGGTCACTAAACCTCCTCATCCTCACTCCCTCGGCTCCGGGGAGTCCTCGTGGGGNAAAGGGGCGGCGGGGGCAGCGTGGCCCCGTAGAGGGACCCGGGACGGACAGACGGACGGAGGGTGAGCGGGAGGAGGAGGAGGCACCGCGGGATGGCGGAGGGCGGCGAGCGCATTGTGAGTGCCTGCCCTGCTCCGCTATACGCTGCCCGCTGCCGCCTCCTGGCGTCCCGCTCCCTCCGCGGTGCTCGTTCTCCGGAGCTGGCGCTCCCCGGACCGGTCGGTCTCGGAGCAGACGCTGCCCTGGAGGTGCTGGTGGGATACTCCTCCCTGCCTTGTGCTCGCGTGCCGCTCGTGCCCTCGTAGAGGGTGTTCACGCTGAAGCCTAATGCTGTCTCAGCCCAGCCGCACTGGTGCCGTTCCGTGCCGGCATTCGCTGGTGCCGGCAGATTCCGCGGGCTGAGCCTGCGGGTCCTGCCCTCGCTGGCAGTGCCGCTGGCTCCTGATTTTACCTTTTCCAGCTGTGAGCTCTGTGGGCTGCCTGGCACCACCAGTAGAGTGAGGAGGAGGTTGGATACCCCCCACTTTGGGAGGCTGTTAGGGTTACCTCTCCCTTAGTGAGGACTCTGCTGCTTCCAAATCCAGATTCTCGAGGACTTCCTGCTGGTGGAAGATACGCTTCTGCTGGAAGAGGAGGATGAAGAGCTTGACCTATACAACGAGATGACTTTTGGGTTAGGTAAGACCTCAGGGGAGCCCCGGTGTTGGAGAGACCTGCCAACACCCAACGGGGGGAGCAGACACCCTGGTGGGCACTGCCCAAACATTCACTCACCCTGCTGTGCTCTTCTTCCCCCCTCCAAGACCGAGACTCCACAGAGGAGGATGTCCCAAAACTCCTGGTGCCACCGGAGATAAGTCCTGAGGTGGCCAAAGCATTGGCAGAGGTGACTGGAAGAACAGCTGAGCAACTGGAGGAGCTGGGAGAGCCCCAGGAAGAAGGTGGGATAGAGCCAGAAGTGGAGCAGGTTAACTCTCAGTTGGAGGAAGAGGTAGAAGAGCTGGGGACTGAGGAACAGGAGGAAGAGCAGGAGTGCTTTGAGGAGCCCAACGAGCTGGGAGACCCAGCAGTGATGAGAGCTGTGCGGAGCAAACCCACGCTGGAGGTGATGTGTGGGCAGAGAGGGGTGTCCTGCTGCTCCCCCTCCATCCCCACACCTGTGGGGCACTGGGGGAGGGAGGCAGACCTTTAACTCCCCTTTCCTTGCAGAGCCAGGACTCGGCAGTGCTGGACAGCAGGATTGATACTTGCTGGGGAGAGTTTGGCAAGGAGGACATGGTAAAAATGTCCCCTCCCATCTGGTGATAAGGCTGAGTGGCCCCTGTGGTGTCCCCTGCCCTCTCCTCCTGTTCACTTGCCTCATGCCAACCATCTCCCTGTTTTCCAGCTGGTGATGGAGCCCTCGGTGTGGGGCTCCTGCCCCGGCAGTGTCCCGCGCCACCTCATGCTGGAGGTGGGTACTCCCAGCCAGGCCTTCAGGGAGTGGCCAAGGGATTCCCACTACTCTAGGACAAGGGTCACACAGGGAATTTGGGACAACTGGGGCATCTCCAAATGGCTCTGGAGGTCCACAGATGTGTCTTGGGTGCCAAGGCTGTGGGTGCCCACCCAAAGCAGAGCCTGGGTTTGAAGGCAAAGTTGTTGAGTTTGGGGGGACTGGGACCCCCATGCTGGGTGTTCCCATGCGTCCCAGCTGCTCCACACTACCAGGGTGAGAGCTCAGGTGGTGTATGGTCTTGACTGAGCAATGACCAAAGGTTTTGGTGAGCTGCCTGTTGCTGAGGGAACTAAACCGTTCCCAGCTGTACCCCATTCCCACCTGCTGCTGCCTCCTCCCCGTAGGATAAAGCCGTCCTCCAGGTCGTGGAGAGACCCCCACCATCCACCAAAATGGCCCTCGACTTCCTTGGCTCCCCTGTGCAGAGGGGCTATGGGGGCTCTCCCCAGCTCAAGCGCCCTGACTTAAGACTGATGTCCCCTAAGCCTTTCCCCCGGTGCTTTCTCCAGCAGGTAACAGGTTTGGGGGGGTTCTAGCATCCCTTTTTTCTCTGCCTCCCCTCCCTGGAGGTGCAGCCTCGAGGACAGGCTTGTCCCAGTGACACCTCCTGTCTCCTGCTCCGCAGCAGGCACCCCTGATGTCTCCTCGCTCCCCGTGCTCTCCTCAGCCCTTTCCGCCGGCTTGCAGACCCCCTCCACTCTTCACTCCCAGCCAGGTAATGTGGTGGGCTTTGAGCCACTACTGTGGCCCTGGAGTGGCAGGGGATAGGGAGAGAGTGGCAGTATCTGGGGGTAGCACTTTGCCAGAGGGATGGGAACCTGAGGCCAGCACAGAGCTCGCCAACCCCTCTGGGGTGCTCAGAGGGGAAGGCTCAGACTCTTGATCTCCTCTCTTGCTCTCAGACTGCAGGGTACGCACCTCCGACCCCTTTCCGGCCCGGGTCCCCCACCGTGGGCAGCCCACCGCGGCCCCTGGGCATGCACTTCGGGCCCATGTCCTCTTCTTTGGATCCTGCTCTCTTCTTCAGCCCCTCAGCTATGGGCCATCTGAACCTCAGGTAGCAGGAGCAGGGTGTTGGGGTGGGACTGGAGGGGCCCTACAAAGCAGCTGGGGGTCACCTCACTCTGGGAGTGTTCCAAAACCCCCCTTGACCCCTGTCTGGTGTCCCCTGCAGCACACCCAGCCACATGACCCAGCTGCACCCCCAGCACCAGCGCATCCTGATGCAGCAGCAGGGCAGGCAGGCGCAGAGGTATGCGGGGCTGTGGGGTGCTGTGGGGGTGCAGGGGGGCTCTGGGTGGTCACAGCGGGCTGAGGTCTTCTCCTGTGCCAGTGTCTCCCCCAAGAAGCTGTGGTCTCGTAAAGTGGACCCTTATGCTGGGCTGATGATTTCCAAGGAGAAGGACTGGGTCATCAAGGTGCAGATGATGCAGCTGCAGAGTGAGAACATGGACGATGACTACTACTACCAGGTGAGCTCCTGCTGGCAGCACCTGTGGCTTGTTCTCCTCAGGGTGGGATTTTGGGAGCTGAAGAAACCCTCCAGGACTGGTGGAGGGGACTCCTGGCTTTGCCTGTTGTTACAGACTTACTACCACCGGCTGGAGCGCAAACAGGCAGAGGAGGAGCTGCTGGGCAGGCGCAACAAGCCCCCCAAGCTGGTCACGCCGTTCATCCAAAAAGTGGAGACCTATGACTCTGGTGAGGGGCTGGGGCAGGTGTTGGGGGGCTGGGTAAGGAGTTCTGGGATGTGGTGTCACCGTGTTCCCCCTCTCCTGCAGTGGTGCGCATCGCTGGCTCGCTGGGCCAGGTCACGGTGTCCACCTGTTACAGCCCTCGCCGGGCCATTGATGCTGTGCACCATGCCCTCATGGAGGAGGAGGTAGGTGAAGGGAAGCTGGGCTGGTTGGGGTCCTGAATTGCCAGGAATGCTGCTTTAGGAGCTGCCCTGAGCAGTGGGATGGGGCACACAGTTGGAGGAGGTGCCACGTAAGCAGTGGCAGCTTGTGTCTGGCCAAGGGGTGGGATCGGGCTCCGGCCAGTTGTAGCTGGCCATGATTTCCCCATGGGACGGCTGTGTGTCCTGAAGCCACCTCTGATCCCCAGGGAGCAGTTGGCCTAGTGCTGGGCTGGTGGCAGTGTCTGGGGATGGCTATAACCTTTGTGCCTTCCTTTCTCCCCTCCCAAAGGCCGCAGGGATGCACAGGCTGCGGGCGCTGCACAGGATCGAGAAGGTGAGTGGGTGGTGGTTTGGGGCAGGGCAGGATGGTCCAGGTGTTCTGTTTTCATCCAGGGATTTCTCTAAGGGAGACATCTACCTAGGCAGGGTCCTGGATAGCCAGTGGGTAGAAGATGCTCCAAGCTTCCTCCTTACCCTGTGCCATTTCTCCAGCTCTTCCTGCAGCTGATGGAAGTGGAGGAGGTGCAACAGAAAATGTCCTTGGCCCTGGGGGAGCAAGAGCCCCCCAGGCAGGAGCAGAAGAGCCAAAAAGTGGAGAGTATCTACCAAGCCTTGAAAATCAGGGCTTGCAGCAGCGAAGAGTGAGTCTGTGCTGTGGGGGGAGGGGAGCAGGTGGCATGTCCTGGTCCTCGTGGATCTGAGATGGTCACTGATGAGCAGATCTGGGTCATGGGAGGGTTGGGTCCTTCCCTCCATGTGTCACTGCAGCCTGTGCTGACCCTGCCTGTGAACCTTGTGCTCCAGTGGAGCTGATGCTGGTCCTTTTGGATGGACAGAGATGCTTCAGGTCCCTTGGGATTTGTGCCAATGGAGCATTTGTTCCCAGGGAGGCAGAAGATGAATTCCTGCAACTGCTGTGTGTGCGGAAGGGCAAGAAGCTCGTGGCCCGGCTGCTGCCCCACCTGACCCAAGAGCCAAGGGAGAAGATCCTGCTGACCATCACCCACCACCTGCCCTTCCTCATGAAGAAGGACATACTGGATGAGGCAAGCACCTCCAGCCAGGGCAGGGATGGCTCAGGCTGTCTCCTTCCTCCTCTGCTCTTGCTGGTGGGGGGGCACCCTGGGCAGTGAGAGGGATCCTGTCTTGTGGAGTTAGTGTGAGACAGGAGCCTCTTCCCATCCCTGGGGAGGAGAAGGTCTCCGGGAGTCAGCCACCAGCAGTCTTGGTGGCAGTGACCCTCCCTGCCAAGTGCTGGGATGGGGCTGTGCCTGTGACAGGTCACAGGACCTGAGATTCCTGCTCTCCCCTCTGCCCTGGCCAGTCTCTCCCCCTGCTCTACAGCCCGTTGAATGAGGTGGTGGGTGGCATGAGCTTCAGCAAACTCATCGAGGTCCTGCAGGAGCTGACCCGGCCTCTACCCGAGTCTCCAGAGCTTCCCCTCACCATGGCCTTGAAGAACCAGGTACGTGGCCCTGAGCCTCATTGTGTCCCTGGGGTGCCACTGCTGCTGGCTGTGACACTCCTGGTGCTTTCCTGCAGTTTGGCATCTCCTTGCTCTACTCCCTGCTGAGCCATGGAGAGAGGCTGCTGTCCTTATGTGTGCCACTGAAGCCGTGCGTCGGGGACTTCGAGGCATGGTGAGGGACTGTGTGAGCTGGGGGGGATTTGTCACCGCTCCATGGGGTGCTCACCCCCTGTGCTGGTGCCCTCAGGATGGACACGGTGTACCTGGTGTCCCGGGAGCTGTCGCGGCTGCCTACGGCCTTGCTGGCGGAGCCCCTCTTCTTGCCCAGCAACCTTGTCTTGCTCTTCTGCCGCTACCTGGACAAGCAGACTGTCCACCACCTGGCAGCCAAGATGGCGGAGTGAGTACTGCCTGGAAGGGCTCCCTGCCTCTCCAGGGGATCCCCGGGAGAGGAGCAGACAGCACTGGCAGGGCTCACTGCTTCCAGCCTCCCTTGGAATTATCACCAGACCTCTACCGGGCTGAGCTGATCCTCCTGCCTTTGCTCCCACGTCTATGGGGACAGGTCAGCAACCTGATGCTCCAACCTCCTCCTTTCCCTGCAGGTGCTCCCCGCTGCCCACGGAGGCTGACGCGTTATGCTGAGCCCTGGGAGGTGGGGATGGGGTCCGGAGCCGGCGGTGCCGGGAACGGGCAGGGCCCGATGCCGTGGCTTTGCAAGTGAACACTTACCCTGGTGCGGGGCACTCTGGGTGACAAGGGGAAGCGGCGGGGCCGGCGCCGCCCTGTCCCGGTGCCCGGGAGCACGGGGGTGGGTGGGTGTAACGTATTTTGGCCTCGCCCCCGGCAGTGGTGGGTGCTGGGTCACGGCAGGGGGCGAGGCGGGGCACAGGGGCGCTGGGAGCACCTGGGGGGGATTTTGTCTACAGCACATTCTGTACAGCACTTGAAATAAAATAAAAAGGTGATTCATGAGCTACTCTCGCTGCTGGGGGCAGCTTATGTTGGATGCACAGTGGTCCTACGGGCATTGCTGGGCGTGGAGACCCCTGGCCTGGGAAGGGGATCTGGTAAAGGGCAAGGAGAAGAAGGAAGGGATGCTCAGAGGATCGAGGAGGAGAAAGGAGTGCTTGGAGAGGGGATCAGAGGTCCCACACACCTGAGCGCCCAGGGAGGGGAAGGGGCTGGGAAAGAAGGGATGTGGTGGGGAAGATAAGTCAGAGCTTGTCCTGATAGGGAAGTAAAGATTTGTGCAGGCATCTGGCAGCACATGGGAAGGATATGGTGGTTGGGGGGGTCTTTAACATACGTAGGTGGGTAATAAAGCACCTCTTGTCTCTGATGAGCTCCCACAGGCTCTTCAGTCTGAATTTTTCCAGCCATGGTCACAGTGAAGTACCTTGAGCAATTCTGACTACCCCAAACCGATCCTCACTTTTGTATCTGAGGCTGTGGGTGCACTGTCTGCTCCTACTGTGGGAATCTTTGTAGATCCTGCCTGGTTTTGTGGAGAATTTCCTCTAATCCTGTGGGACAGGTGGGACTGGGCCACCTCCACCCATCCAGAGGTCTAAACCTGACACTCAAAGCCTGGTGTATCTTCAAAAGAGGTTTGCAGCAGGAAGTTGTCTCATCCTCAGACTGCCCAAGCTCCAACCCCAAGTGGATGAAACTATTCCTTTGAAAAGGCATCCTTCAGGGGCCAAAGGGAGAATTTGCAGAGAATAAGGTTGTGAGGGGTTGGGTGGGATTTATCTCCACTGCTTATCAAGGCAGCTCGCTTTCCTCTGCTTCAGAGTGCAAAGTCCAGCTTGCAGGACCTCCTGATCCTTCTGGCAGCTGTATCTCCTCCTGTTGCCTCTCCTACTCATCTTAAAGGATGTGTGTGCTCCTCACGCTTTATCCTTAGGCAGTTTTCTGGGACAGCTGTGTTCATTCCTAGCCATCCTCGTCAAAAGAGTGACACTGGCAGGTTCTCCATGGGGTGAACCTCTCATTCCAAACCCACTGAGGCAGTCTGGGAGGATTCCAGTGTGGGGGTCTCACCTGCCAGTGAAAGAACAGACCTTGCTGTTACAAATCCCAGGGACAATTTCAGGCAGGAGGGAAGTAGCAGCTGCTCATTGATAGCAGGAACTGGGGAGGACACCGGCAAGTCCTTCAGATAAGGATAAGCCGTGTTCTGTTTTCCGTTTGCTCCTTGCCTGGGAGCCAGCGTGGATGAAGGATGGAAGTGTGACCTGGCTGCAAACATGTACTAGACCGAGTTCTCTAGCGTGGAAGATCGCTGGTGGATTTTGCTGCTTCATTACAGGAGACAGCTAAAGGAAAAGAAGGAAAACCCCTCTCTTTGTTACTCTCCCACAGCCATGGGGCTCACAGCACCCAGTGCTTCCCACCTGGAGAAACAGACCCTTTCCATGGGGCAGCACTCAGGAATTAATCCCGCTGAGGGGTGTCCTGCAGGTCAGGGACCCCCAGATCATTCACCTGCATCTGGATGTTCTCCCTTAATCCAGAGTTGATGGAAATCCAAGGTGTCTCACCTGGCTCTGCCTGTCCTGCTGCCCTGCCCAGCTCCTCCTGGTGCTCTCCTGAGAGGATTGTTGGCCCCACGGGATGGTGGTGATCCATGACCATGAGTGGGGTGTCACTGTCATGGGGATGTGGGGCTCATCCTGGAGTGTTTTGGAGTGTATGGAGCTCATCCAGGGGATGTCTTAGGTATTGTATGGGGTTAATCCTGAAACACCTTCAAGGTGTGTCTCATTCTGGGATACCTTGGAGGGTATAGAGCTTATCCTGGGATGTCTTGGAGGGTGTGTATGAGGCTCATCCTGGTATGTTTGCGGGTAGTATGGAGTTAATCTTGGGATGTCTCAAGGGTAGAGGGCTCATCCTGGGATGGTTGGGGGTGTTATAGGGCTCATCCTGGGCCCTCTTCAGGTTATGAGGCTCCTTCTGGGGTGTCTTGGGGGTTATAGGGCTCATCATGGGATGTCTTGGTGGGTGTATGGGGTTCATCCTGGGGCATCTCTAGGGTATGAGGCTTATCCTAGGATGTTTTGGGTGGTATAGGATTTATCCTGAGATGTCTTGAGAGGTGTGGCAGTCATCTTGGGGTGTCTTGGAGATTGTATGGGGTTAATCCAGAGATATCTTCAGGGTATGTGGCTTATCCTGGAATGTCTTGTGGGGAGTATGGGGCTCATACTGAGACTTTTTGGGGGTTATGGGGCTCATCCTGGGACATCTTGGGTGGCACAGGCCCTATTTTGGGGATTATAGCACTCATCCTGGGATGGGGTTTATCCTGAGACGTTTTGGTAGGTGTATGGGGTTTATACTGTGGCATCTTCAGGATGTGGGGCTCATCCTGGGATATTCTGAGGGGTTATAGGACTCATCCTGGTCCATCTCCAGGGTATGAGGCTTATCCTGGGATGTTTTTGGTGGTATAGGACTTATCCTGATATGTTTTCAGGGGTATGGGTCTCATCCTGGAATGTCTTGGTGGGGTATAGGGTGCATTCTGGATATTTTTACGGTCTGAGGCTCATCCTGCAACATCTTGGTGGGCATATGACTCACCCTGGGACGACTTGAGTTGGTTCAGGGCTCATCCTGGGATGTCTTGGTGAATGTATGGGGTTCATCCTGTGACATCGTCAGGGTCTGGGACTTATCCTGGAACATCTTGGGGGGGAATATTGCTCATCCTGGGACATCTTCAAGGTATGTGGCTCATCCTGGGATGTCTGGAGTGGTATAGGGCTCAGTCTGGGATGTCTTGAAGGTTGTATGAGGTTCATTCTGGGACATCTCCAGGTTATGTGGCTCAGCCTGGGATGTTTTCAGGGCGTACGGGGCTCATCCTGGGGTGTTTTTTTTAGGGGGAGGGGACTCAACCTGGGATGTTCTGGGCCATACGGGACCACTCCCCGGGCTGTCGAGGGGACACGGGATCAGCTCCCGGGCTGTCGAGGGGCCGCAGCCACCTCAGTCGGGGCGCTGAGGGGACACGGCGCCCTGGGCTCACCCACTTCTCCGGGGGGAAGGGACACGCTCCCCTCTCCGCCGGCACAATGGTACGGCCGGTACACCCCGTTTCCATGGTGACGGTGCGACGCCTGGCAGCGGCAGGGCTCATTGGCTGTCGCTGCCGGCGGGGGCGGGGAGGGCAGTGGCATTACCCAATCCGAAGCCCGCCCGCAGCCGAGGCCCCGCCCCGCGGGTTAAGACGCGGCGGGCGCTTCCNCTTCACTGGCAACGTGAGTGCGGCCGCGGGCGGCGCGCCGCCCCGAGGGCGCTGCGGGGCCGGGCCCGTGTGCGAGGGATTGCCCGGGGCATCCTCCGGGCTTGGTGAAAATAGTGGGGAACAAACCCCAAATTCCCCAGAATAAAGGGAGGGGCGATGCCTCTGAACTCCTGTCCCTTCAGAGGGAACCTCGTTGGGGGGCTGCGGAGAGGGAGCCGCGGGGCCGGGTGGGGGTCACAGAGCAGCTCCCGCGGCTGTGGGATTGCGAAAGGGCTCGTGCTCGGCTGCTCCCTGCTTCCCCGGGGTTGTAACCTCTCTATTCCTGCAGAGCTGCTGCCTAAGGCCGCGTTGGATGGGGCTTGGAGCAGCCTGCTCTGGTGGAAAGTGTCTCTGCCTGTGGCAGGTGGTGGAACGAGGTGGGCTTCAAGGTCCCTCACGATCATCCTACAGTGGCAGCCACAGCTCAGCCTCTTTGCTGTGCAGCTTGTGAGGCTTCACTGTGGGGAGAAGCGCCATCTGCCTTCCCCCAGCATCATCAGCTCTGGTCCCCTCAACATCCGGAGGGTGCTGGTGTGGCTGCCATAGTACCTTCAGTTTGAGACTGAGGGTGGTGTGGGGGGTGAGGTGACGGGAGGCATCCAGTGTCCGCTGCTCACTAGTGCTTTGTGCTGGGCTGCAGGGGGGTCTTGGAGGGTTTGGTGGTACTTGTTCAGCAATCCAGGTGCTGCTGCACAAATCCATGCTGAAGGTGGAGGCGTGAAGGGTGTCAGCATCTTTCCTTGTGTCCAGCAGTCTCCTGAGCAGGAACTCCAGGTTGCTGGAGGCTGTTGGCATTAACTTGTGCTGGCATTGTCCCAGGTTTGCTCCAGGCAGTGACCAGCAGGCAGGAGGGGAGTTAAAACATTGGCTGGTGCTTTCCCAAGCTGAATCCCTCCCTAGTCAGCCACTGGCCTCTGGTCCTTGGGATCAGTGTCTTCATGGAGCAAGGATCTCAGCTAGAGGGGCCGCAAAAGCTCTTCTAGCAGCCTGGAGGCTGGAATGCTGTGGAGTTGATTCCCTGAGCTCTGGGAGCCTCTGCCCACCTCACCCAGACTTCTTCCAGCCTGCCTGACCCAGCTGGCAGCACAGGACGTCTTGGTGTCTGTGGCAGGAAGTTCTCCAGCAACATTTTGCAGTTTCCCAGCCTAGGGAGGTCTTGAGCAGGAGACTGTGGCCATGACCAAATGAACCTGCTGGGAATGGCCTGGCCAAGCTTCTCCTGCCACTGACACAAAGCTGGAGCTGTCTCTGCCCCGCTTGTGGTGCAGCTCCTGCCTGGTGTCTGTGAGCCATGCTTGTGTTTCCAGTGGCTTTACAGCAGGGAAAAAGGCAGATTTGGGGGAATGTGGATAGATTGTGACCTTGTGAGGGTGAAACTCTCACACTGCTCTGGGCAAAACAGTAGCTGGGTTGTATGTTTGGAAACCTGGGAAAGTTCAACCCTGGGCCTTGCAAGAGGAAGGTGCTGGTACCTATGGCAGGCACCAGATCATGGAGATGGTCTGGAACTTCTCAGGACCTTTCTTTGGTGATGAACTGGAGGATGTAGTAGGTGGCTTGATGGTTTGTGGCCCACCAAGAGGGACGAGCACCCAGTGCCATGGGATTTCACGGGAATCACACGTCCCTGTGCTGGAAGAGGAGGCTGGCGAGCCACAGCCGCTTATCAGGTGTTTGGTTTTGTTGTGGAAGCCACCGTCATAACTGATACTTGGCTGTTCTTGTGACCTGGTGGCTTTGCTTGTCTCTGCCCTTGAACATTCTGGGAAGCAGGGGAGGCAGATCTGCCCGGCTGCCGGCCTTCAGGTGGCTCGACAGCATCTGGGCATTGCCAGCAAGGAAGCGTTTGGGTCAGACCTGAACGGAACCAGAGCTGGACCTCATCTGTCTATTGACAGAGATTGGATCCCTGTGTGACTGCGGCCCTTTATAGGGATGCCCCCAGGATCAGCTCTTCTCAAACAAGTTCTGCTTCCCCATGATGAGCATCAGGCTGGCACAGGGGGACCTGTGCCCGCACACATGATGTTGAGGGTCCTGAATCCGGCCCCAGAGACGGCTGGTGTCGTGTCACGGGCTGATCTAACGAGGCCATGGCTCCTCTGTAGCAGCAGATGGAGAAGTAGGAACAGGGCGTGGTGCTTTCATGTCTGAGGAACTAAATTTAAGGCAAACTGGGAAGCAGTTGTGGTAGAAAACCACTTTGTCCATGTGCGATGGAGTTCTCTATGAGCCTGAAGATTTCCTGGGGGAGCAGAGGAGCTGTGTGAGCCCTTTACTCATAGGTCACCACTGGTACCAGTTCTCTTGTTGGCTTGGACACTAGTCTGAAGGACCCTGGGGTTCTGGGGGGATGTTTGGCATGGGGGTCTGTGCTCCCTGCTCCCCATCACTGACAAACAGAGCTTGTGCCTTTGACTGCTGTGATCCAAGCTGGGAACAGTCCCTCCTCTAGGAAAACATCCTGAAATACAAGAGGTCTCGCCATCAAGTGAGTGTTTCTATGGCTATTTTGTTTTTACCACCCAAAGACATGAGCCCATCGCCAAGAAGAGTTGCCTCAGCACGGCTTCACTCCTTCAGGAGCGATGGGATCCAGTGGTGCTTCCTTGCTGGAGAGAGTGCCAAGGAGCTCTTGGTTCAGAGTCTCTAATAGAGCTCCACTTACTGCCCATCAAAGGTCTGCTCTGTTTTCTGCTGGGACCTACAGAATAGCACTTGCTGTCCCCTTCTTCCTTGGAATATCTGTCTGCCTGCAAAATGAGGGATGATTTGAGATGCAGGCATCTGTAACAGGAATGCCGGAGCAGCTCTGCCTTGTGGTGGGGAGGACTAGTTGGCATAAAAGCTCTCGGGTGGGCTATCCCCTTGTCCCCAAGCCTGCTCCCAGCAGCCAGGATGGCCCTTTCTTGGTTGAAACTGGCTCCAGAGTTTGGTGTGACATTTGTTGTCCTTAAAAGTGGCAGAGAGGGTGATGCTGAAGGGGGGGTGGAAGGGCACAGGGTGGGGTGATGAGGAAGGTGACATGTTTGCTCCTCCATCCCTCAGTGTAAATGACCTTGCGTCTTTGTCCTTTTAATCCTCTCACAGAGCAGTTCCCCGGCCCCAAAAGCAGAATCTCCTCTCCTTGTGAGCAGCTCCTCCAAAGAGAACGGGGTTCATGTGGAGCAGGACGATCAGGACCTATTTGCAGGTGAGTCTGTGTGTGCTGGGTGCCTCTCAGCTCCAGGCCTGGAGTGATAATCCTGAAATATCCATAACCAAAAGCAGGTCGTAAGTCCTTATTTCAAACTCGTGTTCGAGTCTGCTCGCTCTGGTGTCGTGTTCGGGAGGGTCGGAGCAGCCTCCTCCAGGTCTCTAGGATAATCCTGCCACAGGACTGTTTGAGAACTGAAGAGGATTAAAATGGGGGTTGCTTTTGTTGCCTTAAGCCCTGAGGTGGTGAGTGTCTCCTCAGAGTTAAAGGATTTTCCTTCTCCACCTTCTCCTGACTCCATGCCGGTGGAGGAAGTATCTCTAGTAGAGACCTGGCTGTTCCCAAGGAACAGGAAACACAACCCCCCTCAGCAGGGGAAAATGAGGAGGATCAGACATTCCCCAGCGCTGGCATGATGGGCTGAGAGTCAATTCTGGATACATCTGCTAAGAGGTGGAAGTTTTTACATTCTCCAGGTGGAGAAGTGGCCTGGGAAGGAGCCTTCCTCCCAGGCTGGCCCATGTGCCAGGTAAAATCCACCTTGGCTTTAGCTGCTCCACTGTGCAGCTCCTCTAGCACACAGCAAGGAGGTGACCAGCGAGAGATGACGCCTGGCTCCTTCTGGAATAAGAAGTTCTTTGGATTAACATAATGTTCTCCAGCAGGATTGATCAAATGCTCTTACTGCAGTGACGATGCTTTGTTGTGCTCTTCCCAGTGCTTACAGGTGTCCTCCCTATGGATTTCTTTGCTAATTTAGACTATTGTTACTCCCTAGATCCCATGAACCAGACAATATTGCAATTGCCTTTCCAGAAACCCCAAGAGAGATGCTGACCCTTGCAAACTTCTCTTGACAGATGCCACTGTGGAGCTGTCCCTTGACAACACTCAGAACAACCAGAAGAAGGAGGTGGCCAAAGTATCCAATCCTTCACCCTCATTAGACGTAGCTGCAAGTTCTTCTAGAAACCTTTCAAAGAGCTATGAGGAGGTGAGAATTGCTCTTCCAAATTGTCCTACAGGTTTTGAACTGTCTTTGGCAGGAACCTATCTGTGTACTCAGTTGTAAACGTGAATCTTAAATGATGTCATTAATACATAATTGCCTTACTGAATGCCCTGATTTGTATCTCAGGCCATCAGTCTGAGACAGATACCACTGGAGTGGGGCTCAGGTCAGCCTTGTGGCATTCCTGCTCATGTGAAGGTCCAGCTTGCTTCCAAAGCTCTAACAGTGGTGGATCTGGTCCTGAGGGTCCAAGCTGTGAATCGGAGCAGACTGTGCATCGGTCTGGGCAGATAGTGGGGTAGGAACAACAAACCCGGTTTGGGATCCTTGTCTGGACACGATGAGGAGCTGGAAGGCTTTGTAGAATGGCCCTGGCTAGACTGAGGTGCTAGAGGTGCCCTGGCAGGGGGACAAGCTCACCGTAATGGTTTGGGGTGGGTTGAACTCTGGTTTTCTGGTTTTGACTTGCTGTCCCTATGTGCTGTCTCCAATCAGCTGGAAGAAGAGGAGCAGGAAGACAAATTTGACCTGACTGTGGGAGTGAGTGATCCGGAGAAAGTTGGTGAGTTAGTGTCCTGCAAGGTGAACAGGGTTAGAGGAGCCAGGCTTGGCCCTGCAGCTCTGGCCTCTGGGCTGTCTCTAAGCACAAACCTGACCCTGGAGTAGTGCCCACGGCTTCCTCTGGCATCTGAAAGAAATGATGCTGCACAAAGCCCAGGGTGAGAACAAGCAAGGCAGGGGCAGGTTCTGGAAAGCCCAGAGCCAGGTTTTTGGGATTCTTGGTGCCTGGCACTGTGGTGACCAGCACTGCCCTGTGTGGAGCTGGCACGGGGTAGGCAAAATTCCCTTAACCTGAAACTAAGTGCGTTATTCCATGCTCTGGTACATTCCCTGGGAGCTGTGCTTGCCAGGGAAGCAACTCTGGCTTCAAAATGAGAAGCAAGAGGGTTTCTCTCCATTGAAAGTGGAGTCAGAGTGTCATGACCAGCCACACGGAAGTTCCTGGGGTGCAGAAAACCCAAGGTGACATCTGATCCCAGCCAGCAGAGCAGCCTCACGAGTGGCAGCTTGTTCTCCACTCCATGGCTTGTGATCTCTGGACCTGGGAGGTGTAAATCAGGCGTATCTTAAGGGTGGCACCGGAGCTCAGAGGATGCACTGCAGATGAACTGCCAGGTGAACAAGGGGATATCTGTGTGAGCAGGAGCAAACTGCCTGTGGTGTTCCAGGATCCAGCCCAATCCAGCCTGACTTGCATCCCGTGAATAGACTGTTTCATGTGCCCCACAGCCTCCGAATTGTTGGGGTCTGAGCAGATGTGTGGAGCCAGCCCAGACGCTGCTGGCGCAACAAGTGCCCGATTGTCAGCGCTGGCTCCCGTAGGAAGTGTGGGGAGGGATAAGCAGGTTGGGAAGTGGCTGCTGGGCAGGAGTCCAGGGCCACGCAGCGGGATGCTGCCTCTGGTTCTGCGGGAAGATCCAGGGCTCCATCAGACCCACAGTCAGGATCACTGAGGTAGGAAAAGGTCAGGAGCCTCGTGCTTTGTATTCAGGGAATAGTGGAAAGTGCTGATATTGTGATCCCCAACACCTCGTTTCTGTTTTCCATAGGGGATGGCATGAATGCCTACGTAGCCTACAAAGTGTCAACACAGGTATGTCTAACCCCTCTATGTCTAATTCTCCTTTGTTTTTCCATGCTTAAAGGCAGCTGGACTGTCTGTCCTTAGCCAAGCCAGCAGTGACCTAAATAAACAGGAGGCCTGAATGCCTTGCTCTGTGGATCCAGGAGTTATAATCCACAAAGGATGAGCCTAGCTGAGGAATGGAGTTGGAATCTATTTGAAGGGAGACTGGCTTTATTTTTACAGCCAGTTACCTCTTTGCAGTCCTGGCTGATAGGGATGTTCAGTATTGGAGGAAGCAGCAGGAATGACATCCATTGGGAGAGTCCCTGAGCCGGGACTGCTGCTGAAGGTTCTGTGCCAGCGGCAGCATCAGATTGTGCTGACCTGAGCTCAGCACTCGCTGCAGAGCTGCTGCTGTAGTTGCATTCATGTCAGGACCTGTTCCCCTCAGTTTCCATGAGAAATGCAGCTGCTGGAGTGCTTTGGAGTCCTGCTCTGGGCTCTGGAAAGTTGCTCCAGCTGCCTGTACCACAGCTGCTGGGCTACAGACACCCTGTGGTCTGAAGAAGAGACTAGAGGACTTGTTATCCTAAATTCCTGCTCTGCCATCTCAGTCCAATGCACTGGTGGCCCCTGTAGTCTTTAGGGGACCTGAGGGGTGTGTCCCTGTTCCCCTGTGGAGCAGGGGTGATGGGATTAGGCAGTGGGCAGGCCTTACTAAGCAGCCCATGGCTGCAGGAACAGCTGCTCGTTATTTAGTGCCATTAATGCTGCTGCTGGCTCCAAGGAGAACCCAGCTCCAAGCTGGGAGGGAAACACAGGAAAACCTGGGCCAAAACTTGCTCTGTTCACTGCTCACCTCTTGCAGAGCTGGTGCTGTCCCACTTCATCCCAGAGGTGCCAGCAGGCAGAGCTGGCAGGGCCAGGCTTCCCTGGGGGAGTGTGACCCAAGTGTCGTCTCTCCCCCAGACCAGCATGCCGATGTTCAGGAGCAAGCAGTTCTCAGTCAAAAGGAGGTTCAGTGACTTCCTGGGGCTCTATGAGAAGCTGTCGGAGAAACACGCCCAGAATGGGTTCATTGTCCCTCCGCCGCCCGAGAAGAGCCTTATAGGTGAGTGAGGAGCTGCACAGCACCAGTGCTGGTCCTTCACAGCTCTCATGGGTCCTTCTGATGGTGAGCTCTGTGCCTGAGGACAGGCCTGCAGCAGTCTCAGAGCTGACAGGGAAGCTGCAGAGCAGCCAGGGAAAATAATCTGGGTTTTGTGGCACAGACAAAGGTATGGCTCCATACTTGGAGCTCTGGAGTTAAATCCTTGATGGAGTTCATAGATGTCTCCACACCTCTGTGGTGTCACTGAATTCCTGTTCACTTGAGTCCAGCCCATTGCTTTGCCTCTTTCCTGCATGTCAATTCCTTGGGTATGAGCAGATTTCAAATTTCCAAAGTCTAATTCCTGTTTTTAGATTCCTCCACTGTCACCCTGATAGTCTGTAATAATCCACTTTATCTTGTGTGTGGAGTTTAGAGCAGCTCGTTAATCTCATCTCCCTTCTGTGCTAGGCATGACCAAAGTGAAAGTTGGGAAAGAAGATTCCTCCTCTGCAGAGTTCCTGGAAAAACGTCGGGCTGCTCTAGAGAGGTATGACCCCATTGGCTGTCCCTGAACTGAGTGAGGGACCTCAGAGAGGTCTGGCAGGTCTGGTCTTCATGGTGGCATCACCCAATTCCCCAGGGAGGTAGGAAAACTGGTGGGTGAATTAGAACAGTTGTTGGCTCTGATTTCCAGCGTCCCAGCTGCTGTTCTGGAGTAAATACCAAGCTGTGTCGCTGTGATGGCTCAGAGCCAGGTTTGCTACAGCCAAAGCAACTCCTGGAGTTGTTCCTCCCACAGGTACCTACGGAGAGTGGTCAGCCATCCAACCATGCTGCAGGACCCGGATGTCAGGGAGTTCTTGGAGAAGGAGGAGGTCAGTAGTGTGGAGTAAGGTATCCTTGGAAGTGCTGAAGGAAATGGTACTTGAGCCGTTAATGAGGCAGGATCCCGCAAAGCTCAGCGGGAAGTGGCAGAACCCTGTGGGAGTGGGAATGGGAGTGGGAACTGGTGTTGACACCAGGTGCCCACCAAAGCTGCTGAACCATCCCCTCACTTGGACATGAGGAGAAAATAAGCAAAAGGCTTGTGGGCCGAGGTAAGGGCAGGGAGAGATCACTCAGCAGTTACCGCTTGGGGCAAAACAGAATCATGGAATGGCTTGGGCTGGAAGGGACTTTAAAGCCTATCTCATTCCACCCCTGCCATGGACAGGAACACCTTCTGCTAGACCAGGTTGCTCCAAGCCTCATCCAGTCTGACCTGGAACACTTCCAGGGATGGGGCAGCCACAGCTTCTCTGGGCACCCTATGCTAGGGCCTCACCACCCTCACAGGGAAGTATTTCTTCCCAATATCCCATCTAACCCTGCCCTCTGGTAGTGGGAAGACATTTCCCCTTGTCGTGGTACTCCAGGCCCTTGTACCAAGTCCTTCTCCAGCTCCTGGAGCCCCTTTAGGCACTGGAAGGGGCTCTCAAGTCTCCCTGGAGCCTTCTCTTCTCCAGGTGAGCACCCCCAGCTCCCCAGCCTGGCTCCATCTCCTATGGCAAAGCAAACTTTTCCATTCCTTTCCAGCTCCCAAGAGCAGTAGGCACCCAGACCTTGAGTGGAGCAGGAATAATGAAGATGTTCAACAAAGCCACGGATGCTGTCAGTAAAATGACCATCAAGATGAATGAGTCGGACATCGTGAGTGTCGGGGCAGCTCTGGGCTGTCCCTGTCCTTGCTCTGGAGCCGTGTGCTCTTTCCCTGCTCCAGCTTTGGGTGCAGGGAAAGCCCCACCTGTGGGAATCAGCTCTGGCTTTACCCATTGCAGTGGTTCGAGGAGAAGCTGCAGGAGGTGGAGTGTGAGGACCAGCGGCTGCGGAAGCTGCACGCTGTGGTGGAGACGCTGGTGAACCACCGCAAAGGTGACCGGATTGGCACCACGTGCTCCCGCGTTCGGGCGGGGACAGTCACACCCTGTGCCGTGCCTGGGGGGGTCACCGGAGCCGGGTGTCCCAGGGACACTTCGAAGGAGGTGGGACAGTGCTATAAAGGACTCTCTGTCCCTTTCTCCTGGGAGACAGATGTAAAATGGTCACCCCAGTTCTGTCCAGCTCCACAAGCTTGGGATGGTAGTGTGGAAGGAACCTGTGTCCTGTGGGATCATAGAATCCCAGGATGGCTTGAGGCTAAAGAGACCTTAAAGTCTATCTTGTTCCACTCCCCCTCCACGTCCCTGCCGTGGGCAGGGACACCTTCCACTAGCCGAGGGTGCTCCAAGCCCCGTCCAACCTGGCCTTGGACATTTCCAGGGATGGGGCAGCCACAGCTTCTCTGGGCACCCTGTGCCAGTGGCTCACCGCCCTCACAGAGAAGAATTCCTTCCCAATCCCCCATCTAACCCTGCCCTCTGGCAGTGGAAAGCTATTTCCCCCCTTGTCCTGTCCCTCCATCCCTTGTCCCAAGTCCCTCTCGAGCTCTCCTGGAGCCCCTTTAGGCACTGGAAGGGGCTCTGAGGTCTCCCTGGAGCCTTCTCTTCTTCAGGCTGATCAACCCCAATTCCCTCAGCCTATCCTCATGGAAATGAAGGCTCTGTAGCAAACCTGAGTAGAGCTGACCTTATTTATTCCTTCCGAGACATCCTCTGGGAGTGGGAATGTTTTCCTTCCCCTGCATGTTTTGACTGACTTCTGCAAAGCTGTGCCTATCCTCCCACTCGGCCACTCCCCTTCTCATGGCTGGAGGCTGCTGGCTCGGACTGAGCTGGTGCTGGTTCTTCCAGCCAGTATCTCCTGGAGCTATGGAAAGGCAGCTCCTTGGGCTGAACTCTGTGCTGGGGAGAACCTGGTGCAGCCAGGCCCATCTCCTGACCCTCATGCCGTTCCCCAGAGCTGGCACTGAACACAGCCCAGTTTGCCAAGAGTCTGGCCATGCTGGGAAGCTCGGAGGACAACACAGCCCTATCCCGGGCGTTGTCCCAGCTGGCTGAGGTGGAGGAGAAGATCGAGCAGCTGCACCATGAACAGGCTAACAATGACTTCTTCCTCCTGGCGGAGCTCCTGGGGGACTACATCCGCCTACTCTCGGTTGTAAGGGTAAGGACTCCTTCGCTCTTGTTCCTCATACCCATCTTAGGCTTAGGGATGCCAAGAGGTCTTCCAAACTCAAGCACAGGACATGGCAGAGGGCACACAGGGCATGGCCTCTTCAGGCAGAGGGAAAACTTGATGGTTGTCCAGGTGTGCACTTGTTAGGTTGGAAGATGGTTGTAGGTGAGGCCTGGCCATGCTGCTGTTCTCCAGAGGGGATGTGGAGCAAGTTCATGGCTTGTGGGTGACCCCAGCCCTTCCAGAGGTGAAGGCTGAAGCTGTGAGCAGCAGGTGGTGAAAACAGACCTGTCAAGTGCCTTCTGGGGCAGAGCCTGAGTCCTGACGCTCCTGAACTTGGGCATCAAGTCCACACAGCCCATCTGGTGCACTGGGAAGAAGCAATCCCACGGGAGCAACAAGTGCGGCAGGCTGACCCCTTCCTGCCGCAAACACATCCTGCCACAGAAGCTAGAACACCATATCCTTGGTCCAGTGGTCCATATGGCAGCTGTGGATGCTCCAGAGCAGGACCCAGTCTGTGTTCTAGCTCAGCTTTGGTCCAGGACCTCCAGTGTCCTCTTGTCAGGAGAGCCCCTTGGAGCCGCTCTCGGTGCAGCGGTAGCGCAGAGCTCGACCTCTGCCCCTCCTCCCCTCCAGGGAGCCTTCGACCAGCGCATGAAGACCTGGCAGCGGTGGCAGGATGCCCAGACCATGCTCCAGAAGAAGAGGGAGATGGAAGCCAGGCTGCTGTGGGCCAACAAACCTGACAAGCTGCAGCAGGCCAAGGATGAGATCTCAGAGGTAGGGAATGGAGCGTGGGGTCTCTGCTCTGCTGCTGCCCTCCGTGCTCCAGTGGGACCCCGTCTGGGCTGGGGAAGGAACCTTCTGGGCTGGGGAGCACCTCCTGAGCAGGAGGGACAGGTGTCTGTGGCCAAGTTGCACCAAGGGCTAAGCCAGCCTTGAGCGAAGCTGCAGGAGGGGCTGCTCGTGGTCCTGCCTCCCGTGACTTCCGTGCCAAGGTGGTGACAAGGGCTGGAAACACCAGGCTCTGCTCCAGCAACAGCGCTCACATGTACAGTTGTGCCTCCAAACCCCCGTGGAGAGGGGGGCAGGAGTTCCTTCCCCTGCCCTGAAACTGCACTTCCTGTCTCCGCAGTGGGAGTCCCGGGTGACACAGTACGAAAGAGACTTTGAGCGGATTTCTGCCGTCATCCGCAAGGAGGTGATACGGTTTGAGGTACGTTTAGGGCAGCCCTCGGTGCCTTGGGGCTGACCCGGGCTCCTGGCCCTGCTCCTGGCACAGCAGCATCCCTAAATCCCAACCTGTGTGAGCTGGGGCATTGCTGAGGGCTTTTGGCTGAGAGGGGGCTTCCCCACAGGGACTCTGTTAAAATGAAGGTGGGTGGGCAGAGATCCTCTGTGTCCTTTGTGCTGGTCTCCTCGTGGGACCCCAGGAGGAACAGGAAAATCCCCGTGGTTTCTCCTTCCCCCTCCCAAAATCTGGAGGGTTTTGGTGGTTGGTCCAGCCTCCTGCCCGTCTGTTGCAGAGAGAGAAATCTAAGGACTTCAGAAACCACGTCACGAAATACCTTGAGACGTTACTGAACTCTCAGCAACAGGTGAGTGGTCCCTGATGTGGTTTTACCTCCAAGTTCAGGCCAAGTTTGTTAACCTCTCAAGCGTGACCCCCCCACTGCAGCTCCATCCTGAAGGTTCCTGACTTTCTCCCTCTCCTCCCTGCAGCTGGTGAAGTACTGGGAAGCGTTCCTGCCCGAAGCCAAGGCCATTTCTTAATTGGACCGAGCAAACAGACCTGAATTTTGCCTTTTTTTTTTTTTTTTTTATATACACTATACCTCCTCCTCTTTTCCACGTGAGCAACCCCTCGTTCCACATGCTGGAGCTGGTAGAGGTGTCCCCCTCAGATGAGCAGCTTGCGAGCCAGTAACTCTTCTAACTGTATATTTTTCATTTAGCAACATATATTTTCTTACTGAAGAGAGACTAGTTTCCTGCTTCCAGACCAGACCCGCAGCCAGGGGGTTAACGAGATCTGGCAAATATCTATTTTTCAGGCTGGGTTTTAAGGCTCTAATGAATTATCTTACTCCTGCAGTGCCATTAAAATTCTGTAATAAAACTTGTATCAGGGCAAACAGGTTCTGGGTGTTGGGGGTGGGAGTGGGGAGGGGTAACGGCGCATCCCATGGAGGGAGAGGGAGGCAGCGGAGCCTCCCCCGTGTTGTGACGGGACAGAGGTGACCTTGGCTACTGCTCTGGCCACCTGTCCCCGCTCTTGATTAGGCTTTGGCTCTCTGCCTTTCTTCCAGCGGGAGCCGTTTTTAGGATCTGAGCTCAGTGGGGCTCTGTAGTAATCCCCCTTTGTGGCATTCCCCAGAGCTCCGTGGTGCAGCTCTCAGGGGTGTGGTGCTCCTACCCCCCCTTACCCGGGGCCAGGTTTGCGCCTTTCCTCCCTCCCCAGCCTCGCGTGTGGATTTTATCAAAACCGATACCCTTTCTGCCGTAAAAAGAAAAGCCAGCTTGGGCTGACTTCCCACTTTCCTTTCCCCTTGTCCCTGTAGCCCGGGTCCCTGCGGCGTCTCCGCGGCCCCCTCCCCCTGTGCTGGACTGGGGCCGCAGGGCCGTCCCCGGGCTGTTCGGGGCCCGTGTCCCCGCCGAGGGCGCCCGGGGCGGTCCCGCCCCGCCCGCGTTACCCCGGCCCGGGCCATGATCGCCGTCTCCATCCCCGCGGCGGAGCCCCCGGCGGCTGCGCGCAGCCCCGACCGGGCGCACACGGTGAGGGCCGGGGCTGTGNAGGGAGGGGTGGGTGGGGGCGTCTCCCTCTGCCCCGGGGACTGGAGGTCTCCGGTTGTCCCCAAGCGTCTCCCGCCTAGCCCGAGAGTGCAGCTCCCTGCCTTTTCCCGGGGCTCCCTGCTGGGGGCGGTGTCCCTGGTCTGGGGGCTCCCAGTTGCCCTCCCTGGAACTGGTGGTCCCCAGGTTCCCACGGGGGAGTCACCCCATGCTCCCGGGGGGATTTGTCTCCCTGTGCCCTGGGAGCGGAGGTTGCTGCCTGTCCCTGGGGCGTCCCTGCCGACGGCAGACACAGCCCCTCTGCCTTTGAAAGGGGGTTGTCCCTGCTCCGGGAGTCCCCTCTGGCCCCGGGTGTGTGAGATCCTGCCTGCGCCCACCCCCCTGGCTGCGGGGATGGGGGCGTGACGGTGGTCCGCCTTTTCCCAAGGGACTGGAGGTTTCTGCCTCTCCCCAGCGCTCTCCCGCTGCCCGGCGGTGCCTCCACCCTCACCCAGGGGCTGCAGGGCTGTGCCTGTCTCACCTCCCCCATGTCCCGTTCGTCCCTCTGCCCCCGGGATGGGGGTGTCCCTGCCCCTGGGGTTGGAGGAACCCCAACACCCCTGACAGACACAGGGGGCCCCTGACCCAGGGCTTCCCGGCGGAGGTCCCCACAGGGGTTCCTGCCGATGGGGACCCATTGCCCTTGAAGGAGGGGATGGGGGACATGGGCAGGGTGAGATTGTTTTGGCCTGGGGGAGGAGGGATTCTCTGCCTGTCCCTGGGGGTCCCAGCCGGTGGGAGCACAGATCCTCTCCCTTTGAAAGGGGGAGAAGTCCCTGTAGCTCCCATGATTGGTGGAGGGTGGGGGGGGGGTCCTAATGTGCCCACCGGGGTGTCCCCACATCCTCCAAGTGCTTGGGGGTTCCCAGCAGTCTTACCTGCTCCCAGGGGTCCCAGCTATCCAAGGTGAGTGAGGAGGCAAGGGGAGAGAAAGGCAGATGGGACCATCTGCCCTGAGGAGAGGTCCCCAACTGTCCTTGTGGATCCCTTTCTGGGGAGGGGGACACAAAGCCCTTGAAGGGGAGGAGATGGGGGTCCCTGGCCCAAGGGGTGCTGGGCAGAGGTCCCCACAAGGTTCCTTTCTGAGGTGAGTCCTCTGCCTTTCTACCTTGGGGGGTTGCCTGTGGCACTGTGGGATGGAGGTCCCTGTCTGTCCTCCTTGAAAGAAGGGGGTGTCCCTGCCCTGGGGGATCCCCACTGGCCCTGGGGAGCGGAGTGGGGGGACTCCTGGTCTGGGGGTTCCCTCTGGCCCTGGGGGGAAGGAAGGGGTTCTCCTGCCTTCCCTAGGAGGGTGGAGATCCATGACTATCCCTAGGTAGGGGGCCTCACCTGCCTTGGGGAAAGATGGGTTGTCTCCCTCTGTCCCATTGGTTTGAGGTCCCCATGTGCCCCTTCCTGGTGTCCCTGCACACCCCAAGGTGTTGGGGGTCCCTGCCAGCCCCAGGGTCCCAACTGGTGGGGGTTGGGATGTCACACCTCGCTGTGTTCCCCTCAGGAGGGGAGAAGGGTGTCCCATCTGTTTTTGGGGGCCCTGCCTGGTTCCATGGTGCCCCCACTGGCCATGGGGATGTTGGGGGTCTGCCCTGGAGGTTGGGGGACTCTGCCTGTCCTGGACAAGTGGGGGTGGAGGGTCCCAAGTGCCCTCCCCAGGTGTGTGAGTTAGAGGCTCCTACCTCCCTGGGACACTGATGAGAATGGTGAGGCTGATGAGGCTGGAGCTGATGAGAATGGTGAGAACAACGAGGACGGTGAGGCTGGGGCTAGTGAGGAGGACGTGGTGCCTGTCCTTGTCGCAGGTGTTCCGGGTGGAGGTGCTGTGCAATGGCCGGCGGCACACGGTGACCAAGCGCTACAGCGAATTCCAGGCGCTGCACAAGCGGGTGAGACCCCCTGGCTCCACAGGAAGGGGACATGGGAGGCCTGGCCTCGTCCTCTGTGGCCTGCCCTGATGCCCCCACACTCTTCCCCAGATCAAGAAGACCTGCAAGGTCCCCGACTTCCCCCCACGCCATGTCCCCAACTGGATGCCCAAAGTGCTGGAGCAGCGCCGGCAGGGCCTGGAGCTCTATCTGCAGGTGAGGAGCACACGGCAGGTTTGGGGTGGGGTTTTTGGGGTGAGGAACACATGGTGGTGGGTTTGGGATGGGTTTTTGGGGTGCTGACCCCCCTGGAGCAATGCAGGGTGTGCTGTACCACAACAAGGAACTGCCTCAGGATGTCCTGGACTTCCTGAAGGTGCGGCGGTGCCAGCAGATCCCCAAGGCCAGCAGCCCCCCGTGAGTAGATGAGTTCTGCTGGCACCATGGTTATCCCGTGCAGCAGCGGATTGTCCCCCTGCCCCGTGTTAGGCACCACAAGTACACGGGGTTGGGGACAGTGGGGACAAGACTGAGGGCTGATGTCCCCTCTTCCACAGCAGCACCAGGCTCCTGCCCTCCCAGCGCCCCATTGTCGGCTTCTGCTCCGATCCCTACGTGCGGCCACGCGGTACTGGTAAGGAGCAGGTCTCCAAAACCTCCACAAGGCTCTTCTGGGCCCCACAAAGGTGCTTCTCCTTTAATGGGGCCCAGGAGGGAACAAGCTGTTCCAGCACCTGCCTTTCCTCGCAGACCTGCTCCCCAACACTGTCCTCACCGGGGTCCTGCAGGGTCTCTACCTCCCCCCGAGCTGTGTCCCTGGCCAGGCAGTGCCCCGAGCCTCTGGAATGAGTTTCCAGACACCCACCCAGCACCCAGGGATGCAGTGGTGAGGAAGGGATCCTTGTGGTGAAAATTCACTCCTCCCTGCTGGGCTGGGGCAGGGAAAAGGTGAGAGAACCCAAGGGGACAGTAGGAGAAGACAAAAGGATGTTGGGAACTGCTCTTCCACCACCATCCCAAATGCCTTTCTTGGGAGAGCAGGAGCTCTGCTGTCCCCCCGCTGTTTTGGGCTTGCAGTATGAGTCTTTGGATGCTGAATGGTGCTAGAAAACCTCTGCATCCAGGCTTTGGTGCAATAAATCTCTTGGATTTGACTGACTGGCAAAGTGCTGTGCTGTGGAATTCTGCAAAGCAAACCCAGGGCCAACTGTGGCACTGCTGCCAGCTGGATAAGAAGTGGAAGAAGGAAGGCTGGAAGGTTGAGGGGTGCATGTGGGTGAGGGATGCAGAGTGATCTGCACCCCTCTGAAGGCAGGAAGAGAGGCAGCTCTTTAAAAAACACATTGGTCACATTTATTGGTGCATGTGCTTCTTACAAAAGTGATGGAAGAGCAGCCTGTGCCCTGTCCCACTGGCTGGGAGGCAGCAGGAAGAGGGGCCGGGCACTGGGACCCAGCAGGACCCAGTGGCCCCGGGGCAGGGGGAGCACGGCAGCCCCATCCCACAACCCCTCATAGCCTGGCAGGGCTTGGTCCCGTCACTCTTTAGCGATGGCGAACGGCTTCTCCACCTCCATGGTGCCACAGTCGACGATGGCAACGTCCTTGAGGGGCTTGTCCCGGCTGTCCGTCTTTGTGTTCTCCACCTTCCGCACCACGTCCTGGGTGGAGCAGAGTGTGAGAGTGGGACACACAGGCAGGGCCAGCTTGGCCAACCCCTGCCCAGTCCCGTTCTCCCCGGAGCACCGACCCCTTTCCCTCTCCCATCCCTCACCATGCCCTCCAGCACTTTGCCGAACACCACATGCTTCCCGTCCAGCCACGGCGTCTTCACGGTGGTGATGAAGAACTGGGAGCCGTTGGTGTCCTTGCCGGCGTTGGCCATGCTCACCCAGCCCGGCCCGTAGTGCTTCAGCTTGAAGTTCTCGTCAGGGAAGCGGTCCCCATAGATGCTTTTTCCTAAAGGTGGGGACAAAAAGGCCGCAGTGGTCTCACGGATTATGTTGGGATAGGGGTGATGGTGCTGGTAGCTCCAAAACAAGCTGGCTGGGGGAATGAGCAATTCCAGAGCAGGGACTAGCACTGATGCTGCTGGGCTGCTGGATGGAGCTGGAAGCACCCCAGGAGCTGGGCAGGGCGTCACGCCCCTGAGGGACTGGAGCAGGAGGCTCCCAGCAATTCAGTTACCCCAGCACTCAGCTCTGCTCCGAGGTCATGTCTCTGTGAGCTCCATGCCCACTTGTTCCCGCCAAGCTCCAGCTCTATACTGGTCCCAGGGACAGCCCTGCAGTGGTTGGAAACGTGGCTGCTGTCTCACTCCAAGACAGTGGCTTGGATCCACCAAGTTACCTCCAGTGCCATCACCGCGAGTGAAGTCTCCTCCCTGGATCATGAAGTCCTTGATCACACGGTGGAACTTGCTGCCCTTGAAGCCAAATCCTTTCTGGAGGTGTGGAAGGAGAACATGGAGTGAGGGAAAGGGATAGACCAGAGCTTCTTGGCCCCAGCGCTGCCCCAGGGCACCAAGCAGGGGCAGCTGAGGCCCAGGGTGCCACACACCCCTCACCTCTCCGGTGGCCAAGGCCATGAAGTTCTCCACCGTCTTGGGCACCGTCTTGCCAAAGAGCCCAATGACGACACGGCCCACATCCTCCTCTCCGATCCGCAGGTCGAAAAACACCTTGTGGGGGGCGGAGGAAGGTTAGGGGGGATCAGGGGAGCCAGACTCACCTTGCTGAGCCAACCCACCCCCCAGAGTCCAACTCATCAACTCCAACCAGGCCCAAAGGCTCACTGGGTGAGGTTGGTTGGTGCCCCACCCCCCTGGCTCCATCCCCCCTACCAGCCTCACCACTCACCCCAGCTGGGTCCCCCCGAACCCAGGCCTTCAGCCCAGGCCCCCCCACCTCAGCTTCCCCAGAGTTGGGCCGAGCTGTCCCCAGGCCTCCCCGTTTCGCGTGCTGCCTCCGACCCTCCGCACTGGACCCTTCCTCCCTCACGGCCTTATCCCTCTCTCCCCATCCGGGCCCCCTCAATCCCCGATCCCTCCCG